>JANAVB010033152.1:72500-80695 GCA_029216955.1 Iris pallida | reverse complement strand
TCTGAGATCATTGGTATTGTCTATTTCAGCTTCCGGGGACTGTTGTACGGGTTTTGACTATTGTGGTATATTAAGTGATTTGGATCGTCGGTTTTACCAGCACAGGACCACAGGCGAGTACAGTTTATTGTTTGCATTTCGATATTGATCTTTACTATATTTCATTGATTAGTCATTAGTTATGTGATTTTTATACTCTACTATAAATTGTTGAGTCGGGAATGAGAAGTACCAAGGATGTGTGATCAGACCGTAGACATTGTAGATATTGTAGACATTGTAGATATTGTAGACATTGTAGATATCGTAGACATTGTAGATATTGTAGACATTGTAGATATTGTAGACATTGTAGATATTGTAGACATTGTAGATATTGTAGACATTGTAGATATTGTAGACATTGTAGATATTGTAGACATTGTAGATATTGTAGACATTGTAGATATTGTAGACATTGTAGATCTCGTAGACATTGTTTAAATTCTGCAAGTAGATATCGTAGACCGTGCGGTGTAGTACCCCAGACCGATCACATGTCAAAGGTACTTCTAACGGTGGAAAGTATATTGGTCTATTTATTACTATTGATTTTTCTTACGGCTTTACTGTTATTTTCAAAACTCATGATTAATGCCTAACCTTTGTCTTATAGTCATTTTCTTTATTTGAAATTGCATTCAGTGAATTGTGCTCGTTCCATTCCTGACTGGAAACCAACATTTTCAGGTTAGCCGCAGATTCATTTAGCTTGGGGAGTGACGGGAATACTTGCAGACAAAGCCTAGAGACTAGCTAGATAGTTGAGTTGTAGTCATTCAGTTATTTGTACAAGTTTATATTTTTATACAAATGTAAAACTTGTGATCATTGTAAATTAAATTAATTTTGTGAATGAGCATTATTTGTGATTTTGATCTTCATGGCCGTGACAGCGTTCTACCGTCGACACTGCGGCGTAGGCTGGCTTGGACACGTCTTGTATCCGTTTTAAAAAAAAAAACGGGTGCGGGTCGTGACAACTTGTGTTGTTCCTTCGTGGGTTACTTCGAGAAGTTTCCACACTTCATTTGATGTTGTGCAAGTCGACACCCTGTTAATTCAGTTCTGTCTAAAGCAGAAAATAAAGCATTAATAGCACGTACGTCAAGACTGGCCTTTTTTTTTCATCCTCAGTATATTTATCATGGGGTTTATCAACTAAAACTCCATCAACAGTAATACGAGGAGGCTTTTTGTAGCCATCAATAACTATAGACCATAAGTCAAAATCAAGAGATTTTAAGAAGAAACTCATCCATGTTTTTCAATAAGTGTAGTTTGTACCGTCAAACAGTGGAGGTCTATTTGTGGCTTGGCCTTCACTTGTGAATTTCACAGTTTTCATGTGTAATGCTATGATCTATATAACAATTAAATATAACTGTAGTGTTACCTTACTTTACCTGTATAACCCGCTCTGAAACCAATTGTAGGAACGAAGTCGTAAAGCAGAATACTTTAGAGAGGGGATGAATAGAGTAGGCAGCAAAATATTGCTAATTAAAAACTTGTTAGCAGTTAGATCACAGAAATAATATCAATAATCACAAAGTAATAACTGTAAAGAAAAGAGATCAGAAGACAAACGCAAACACAGAGATTTATACTGGTTTCCCTCTTGTTATGACTAGTCCAGTCGGAATAACTCTAGCTTCCAGTTGAATCCACTATTAAAAACTCCCGCAAGTTTTCATACGAAGTCCTTGTAACTTCTATAGACGGGAGCTTTGATAAGCAGAACTCGACCAACTTCAGTTTTGAAGAGTCTTTTTTCAATCAAGTCTCTGATTATAATTTCTCTGAAATCTTCTAGACCACACCGTACCGACAAATTGACTAAAGAATTGTAACTGGCTTGGGATTTGAAAATGAAAGCTTCGTAGAAAACTCTTTGGAAGAAACGTAAGCTCTAGAAGAGAAGAGATGAAAGTGAATTGGTGATTTTAAAAGATCAGAATTCCTCTCTATTTATAGTTTTTCTAAAGGCATAACTCTGGCAGAATTCGAGCAGAATTCAGACAGAACTCTATGTAACAAACCGCAACTGAAGGGAGACCAAGTTCAAAAACCAACATTCACATAACATTCACCTTGGCCGAACTCTGGCCGAGTTCTGTCAGGGTTGGTAAGGAATATTTGAAGAAAATATTTTTGGGGATTTTTGAAATCTTTCAGAAGCTTTTGTAAATAAGAGATATTTTTTAAAACATAGGTCAATTTTGAAAACGATTTTGGATAGCCTATTTGTCAGTACGACTTGGTGTATAATATATTCCTATACTCAATAAAAAAATTATATTGCATAAAGAAATACAGTCTTGAGTGGCAAACAAAGCTTTGGTCTTGAACTGAGTAGATATCCAATCTTGATCAGTGTCCAAGTGTCCAAAATGTCTTAAGTAAACATCTGAGTTATTCCGTATATCGAGACAGAGTTTGATCAATTATTAAAATCAGGTTTGACCATGACTAATGGGCCAACAGTATTTAGTATTCTGTAGATTTACTTTGCTATTACTCGTGATTCGTGTCTTATCGTGACTTACCGTGATACGTGCATCTTATTTACGTGAATTAAATCCATGAATAAGTGTCGGACAGGAAAATACCTCAGTAGACGTATGAACAGCCTATCTATTCTCCATGTCTCATCGTGTGGATAGCAATCACATATATCACGTATGATTTGTTGTATCGTATGGATAGCAATCGCACATTATTATGTGCAATTTGCGTTATTACCCGAGCCATTCACGTATCAAACTGGTATTTCAAATAACACCTAGAAGTTAGGGTTTGACATTGATCACTTTATTTACATCATCATCACCTGTTTTCTCCTATTTTACTGTTTTGCCTAAACTGCTACTTAACTTTACATGTTCACTTGTTTACTCTATTTTCACATATCCTAACTCTTGCTATATGGCCTTTATCATGTTATTCATTGTTATGTATTTTCTCCAATTCTGACTGGTTTAGTTCTTTTTCCAAACTGAACTAGCTGCAAAATATGTACTCGTCTACTACCATTTTTTGAAAATTTGCAACAACATACTCGACATGCATGGGGAGCAGCGGTATTGGCGTCTTTTATACCATCTTGATAGAGTTTGTTAAAACGACGTTAGATACCTGTAAAATTCAGCTGACTGGATGCATGCTTCTACTACAGGTATTTTATCATGTTATTACATTATTCTAGTATCTTATACCTGTAACACAAATATGATTGGATGCATGATATAATGACCTTAGGTATGGTCCTATAAATATTTTTTTATTGTAGACCAGTTACCGATATTAGTCGTGAAACTAGTTTATTTTCAGTAGCTAAGCGATGGATGGCTGATGAAGTGGACCAGGCACACTGGAGATATCAGGTTGTCACCATTTGTTGATCAAAATTTGACTTGCTACAACATACGAAGGTAAATAAAATTTATATTTCTATTTATTTAAATTAAAGTTGTGTTATTCTTATTTATTCAGTAATTTTGGAAATATGTTAGATGGATGTCATATGTTATACGGCTCGATGCTTCTAATATTCATAGGGTGTCGTATTCGTATAGTCTGAACATATTTTATATCATACACGACTACCGAAACATGTATCACCCAGCAGAACATGTTCTTTAATAATTTGAGATGGTTCAAATAAATGCCCTACCGGCTAGTAGCTATGTCGTCGCTCAAGCGCAAGCTACAATCCATAATTTTATTTCTGGTTAGGATTCGAGATTTGAGAATGATAATGTTGGAAAGGGGACTTTATACAAATTGGTTCAGTCACCTGGAGGAGTATACGTAGTTCTTGTTAGCTCCAACAGCTCACATGATCAGAGTTTGGATTCAAATCCACCTCAACCTACGGAGGCTACGGAATATCAGATAGATCCTCTAAATATCAGGCCAAATAGATGCAAATCCTATTTAAAATGGATTACACAAGGTCGTGGTAGTTGATTATGTTGTATGGTACGATAAAATATTGCAGACATCTAGATAATTGTATAGTATTTTATATGATAAAATATTGTAAAATGTCAATTTCATCTGGTACTCCAATTTTATTGTACTTTATTAACTTGAGAATAACTAAAACAACATAAATCTCCACTATCTAGAACATAATTTCACTCTCAGACCATACATTTTCTTTTGTTAGTCAATTACAGTTACGACAAAGTAAATCTCTTGTATGTTCATCCTTCGACTTGATGTGGTTCTTCTTTGACCTTCCAACTTTGTGTCTTACATCTGGTACTCCAATTTGTCCTTTAACCAAAGCACTTTGAAGATCGTAGGGCAGTGAAATTGGTTCTAGATGCGGCTCATTCACACTTTTGAACTTATCAGTAGAAAATATGGAACAATAATAAATTTCGATAGTAGTATTGCAGGACTTACATGCATAACATGCATGCACAGATGGTATGTACATATCATACTACTGTAAACATGAACAATAGCCTTCATCTAAGTGTACTACATATGTTCTACTTGTTGCACGATCTAATATTTCAAACGTATAACACTTAATATGTAGCACATGCAGTTGGTGTTTTCCTCTATTTATCCGAGCAATAGTTTTTAACATTCTCGGACAATAATCTGTTTCAAGATTTTGAGTAAATTGTATGTTCTTGTCTTGAAGAGAGGTATTCTTAGCTCTAGTGTCATCATGTATTATTATTATCGGTTATCGCATATATTCTTAACCAAGTTGTTGAAATATTCTGCAAGATTAGAGTGTTAATATCTAGTCTAGGACAAGGAGAGTAAGCAGTAATCAAATGTAAAAAAATTACAATTTCATCATTTACTTCAAGACAGTTAAAGATGTCAGCTTTAATTAATTTAAACCAATAATCAACGTCAGGTTTATTGTATGATCTTGTAAGGGAGTCCAGCATTTGATAAAATTTTTTAATCATGGTAACCGATTTCAAATTTCGTTTAAAATGCAGAATACAAAAGAAATGACATAATTCTGAAAAAGTTAAACGTGTAGCATTAAGCAACTCATTTTGTTATCTAATATAAATGAAATTATACTCCATCCATTAAAATAAATTCCAAAGATGTTCTCAAACTAGTAAAAACCATGTCCAGGAATATGTGTTTTCACCTTTCGCAATAGCATAAGCAATTGGATAAAGTTTATAGTTAGGATCATGAGTACAAACAATAAATAGAATACCTAGATATGAGATGACAAAAAGGTAGCATCAGTACTAATAATTGGTAAACAACCACTCAAAAAATCGTCAATACATACTTTGAAACAAATAAAAATTCTTTGAAAAATATTGTTTTCAGTAGTCTTTGGATAGAAACTGCTACCTGGATTTGACTCGATAATTCTAAAACCATACTCTTCAACACTACATATGCATCAAAATAGCTACCATTTATTTCAGCTAATGTCATCTCTCGGGCTCTCCAAGCTTTGGAATATAAAATATTTATCTGATATTCTCAATGTATATCTCTAACAACTTGTGATGGATAGTAGGACTGATATCCCTAGTTATATCAACTACCTTATTTTTGATCCATGAACTAGTTGCCAATGGATGAGAACCTGTTGTGAGTCCATCTAAATAAGGATATCAATTTTCTAATGTAGCAATTTGAGAAATATTACCTCTACGTACAAATAGGTCTAGTATTTACTCTCCAATCACATGTTGGTTGATTACAAGTATATATAATTTTCTTCGCACTGTTCATGATACTAGCTGAACACATAAAATTGTTTTCAATTGCTAGACAATGATAGAAGTTTTAAATGCAGAAAAACTGTTGAAATATTGTCCGACAAAAAAATTATTAGTGGTAGCATTATTAACATTATCTTCAAAATCATCATCTAAGTTTTCAATTAAATCTTCAATATTCGCATTACTTTGAAAATCATTATATTATCGTTACTATATAAAGCTAATGTATCATCTTATTCATGGGATGAAAGTTGACGAGAAGTATTAGAAGTAACTTCTCGATAAGAACTAGGAACTTGTATAGAAGAACTCTGACCCACTTCATAATTAGAAACACGTTGAGTACTTATATAATCAAGTCTTTGTGGTACTTGTGTTACAAAAATACATATAAATGGGGAGTTATGAATACAGCAGAAACTTGAGAGTAGGAGCTTTTGAATAAAAACTTTTTGGTTGAGAGAATAAAAAGAGCGAGAGCTTCTGGTTTGAGTGGGAGCTTCTGGTTTGACTTAGAGCTTTAATCTTCCATCCTCTTTTAATAGAACACACCATCCAATGGTCAAAAAAATGGACGTTACAATCCGAACGTTGAACGATTTATTTTCATTTTTTTAAATGCTTGGCACTAGTGTCGCTGGAGCCAAAAAAATTATTATTTTTAGTATGGTCACTGGTGTCGAATAAGTTTTATTATTATTATTATTATTGAAACCCGGCGCCAGTGTCGCTCTAACATTTATTTTTATTTTTATTTTTTTGGACACCAGTTCCACTGGCGCGAAGAATTTTAATTTTTTTAAAAAGCGACGCCAGTTCCACTGGCGTCGAATAATTTTTTTAATTGTTTGGCGTCAATGTCGCTGGCGCTGAGATTTTTAATAACTTTTTTCTTTAAAAAAATTTGCCATTGGCACCAAATAATTTTTTAAATATTTTATGTTTGGCGCCAGTGTCATTAGTGTCGGATCCCTTTTTCATAATTTTTGCAAAGTTCTCTACGCAAATTTAGAGGATATTTTTTCTGTTGGATGAAATTTTGTGTGTGTGTGTGTGTGTGTATGTATGTATAAGAAAACTTGAAAGGCTTTACTGTGAAACTTTCAAGATTCCTAAAATGTCATTAATTTACCTTCTCTGATTAATTTGAAATATAGTTAATGGTGTGATCATAATTTATAATACAAGTGTCAACTATCATCATTAATACCCATATCTTAATAAATACTTAGTGTCCATTACCATGTCTCTTCCCAACTTTTACTTTATAAAACTATAATGGTATAAATACTAATTATTTACAAATATCTCATTTTCAAAAAAAAAAAATTGTAACAAATATTTGACTTCTCAAATAGAAATAAAATAGCATAATAAAAGTTGTTAAATTAAAATATTTTCTTCAAATAATTATAACCAACATATTATGCAATACCTCCTATTTTTTTATTATGTAATATTATACGTGCAAAGCTTATATATATATATATATATATATATATATATATATAAACTTGAAAGGTTCGCCATGAAACTTTCAAGATTTCTAAAATATCCTTAACTTACCTTCTTTGATTAATTTAAGATATAATTAATAATGTAATCATAATTATAATACAAGTACCATTAATGTCAACTACCATCATTAATACTCACTATCATAATAAATACTTAGTATCCATTATCATATCTCTTCCCACCTTTTACTTTATAAAACTATAATGGTATAAATACTATTATTTTCAAATATTTCATTTAAAAAAGGATTTTATTACAAATATTTGACTTTTTAAATAGAAATAAAATAGCATAATAAAAGTTGGTAAATTATTGTCACACTCACTTTTTCTAATTAAGGGTATTTTAGTCTTTGTGTATTTTTTTTGAATTTATTTAAATATTAATTAAATTGATTTTTATGTGTTTTGGATTGGTGCATTGATATGACCTAGATGGTATAACCTTAGTCAACCTTGTCTAGAAGCCTAATAATGTGATTAGGTTTATTATTAGCTTATTAGTTTTAATTTACAATTTTTACCTATTTTTCTAGAATTATTTAATGATTTTAAGTCATTTTATAAGCATTTTGTCATTGGGCCTTTGTAGCAACCTAGGAATGCTTGGCCCATGACTTAACCGAACCCTAATACCCCCTAGTCATGTCCGGCCAAGCATAGCAGCAGCCCCCTCATTGGTGAAGAATTCTCGTAGTCTCCACTAGATCAAACCCTAGTTTCCCTTGCTTCAAACCCTAACTTTCTCATCTGGCATCAGATTCATGCCAAACGAATTGCATTGCGACCATGGCGAGGAGAAGAACTTGCTGGAGCACTGCTAGCAAGGAGTTAGACGCATTTGATTGGGAGAAATCGGTCGACGAAGTGCTCGAGGAGTCACTTTCATTGAGATTCTAACTCTCAA
>JANAVB010033152.1:0-67500 GCA_029216955.1 Iris pallida | reverse complement strand
ACGGTAATCAAAGGTTTAGCAGTTCACTACACGCACTTGTTATATGACACGACTCAAGCAAGGTACTGGTGAGAATCTCCAAGTATGAACCACAAGACCAAACATGAACACGGCTATATGCAATAAAATAGCTCAACAGAACATAATACGAAAAGCACATGACCATAAACAATCAAAACTGGAAAATGAAATACAATGCATATAAATAAAACTGTAGAGGGATGCATGGTATACTTGTCTGTGGTCCTTGGCTGCGGACACGGATTACAACTCGTATGAAGATATAAGTAACCTGTTTAAGAATTTATTGTATGAGTAAAACGATTATAATCCATGATATGCTACCTACTAATCTCTAGGTCCAGTTCTAGGCCAATTTAGGTTTTAATATATATATATATATATATATATATATATATATATATATATATATATATATATTATTTAATATATATATATATATATATATATATATTAAAAAAATAATATATATATATATATATATATATATATATTATATACATATATATATATATATATATATATTTTATATATATATATATATATATATGTATATATATATATATATATATATATATATATATATATATATATATATATATATATATATATATATATGCTATAGTACTCATATTACTTCCTTGACACTACCCTTGTTACTAGCCACATATCCTACTGTCTCTTCTGGACCATATACTTGTTTGCTCAAAATATGTTGCCTTTAACTGATTATCCACTGGGTCCCCATCCTATTTACAAGTGATTCTCAGCAATTGGTTGCTTCTCTGGTCTGGGCAACTCTTTAGTTCTGTACTCAGTTTTTGGCCTCACTACCTAGTTCTATCCCTGCACCTGCCTCCTATTTAGACCTATAAGTACCTAATTGAGAAACTCCATACAATAGTTGGTAATCCTGATTTTTTACCTTCTTTTACTGCCTTAATACCTGTAGGCCCCCATACTCTCTATTGGTACTCTCCGTTCTGGACCCATACCCCCACATGCTCATACATAATTGAGTATAATGGATATAAAGAAGGGTCTTTATCAATATAACAGATGATTGTCTTGGTTTGCAGTGTATCCCCTGGGTCCTGTCAAGAGGGCATATGCAATGTTGCTGCCCTCTGAACTCAACAGGTTGCTATTTCTAACTAGCATACCCTGTTATACTTGTACCACCTGAGGCTATAGGTCACCCTTCAGTCCATAAACAATCAAATTAGTTCCCTTTTGAAACTGATATAGCCAAGTTAGTGACTGAGGTTACATATTAGTTTGCACTATTGCACAGATCAATTTGAAGTTGATCCACACATCATTCATTAGCCCTCCTTGTGGTTGCACTAAGTTGGATATCCCTTTGATTGTAGGATGTACCATATACTCTTGTTCCTGACATCAGTAGGCATACCACCAAGACCTAAATCAGATTCGAATGTGGCTTGCTATCAATTCCCATAGGATATTCCTAGTACTATTATGATATGCTGGGCACAAGGCTAACTCAGCTGGTTCTTGCTATTCACCAGGGCTTCTCTTAAAGGGAAAGCTCTCACTGTTACCAATTATCCTGCTTGTGTCAGGTTATGTATACTGGTTATGTAGGTGTAAGGGGATACTTACTCAAGTTCAGACTAGGTGCATTGATTCCCATTGAACCCATTAGTCATTTGCCCCATTCATAGAGAGGTTTTTCTACTTCCTTCCATAACTGAGGTTGGTGTCAGGGTCAACACTAAGACATCCCTCAAAACTGGTATTGAAAAATTGATGTGTGTTGTCTAGCTAGGTTAGGTCCTGCACATTTGGATACACTAAATTGGAATGTTCTGATACTATAGGAACTCAAACTCCTAGGATGTACTCAGGGAATATGGTGATCCCTACTGTCCCCTGGTTCTAGGTATAGGGCATTTGCAATACCCATGCTTCAAAGTTACAGAAGACTAGTTTCTAGTCCTAGTCATATCTCAGCATATTATGGATGACAGGTGATATGAGGTACATGATTTGCAGCAAAACAAGACTAAAGATGTTACTAGTCATATCAAACAAAAGTTATTAACTAAAGGTCCCTATACTGGTATCAGAGATTAGGCAATTTGGTATCAGCCAATCTAAGTGGTCAGTCATCTGATACCCTCTCAGTCTTGAGCCATATATCTCTTACCTGGTCCATATTATGGATGATGAATATGCCCAGATACCACTGGGTATGCTCTAGAGATTGAGTTCCTATCTTGGCCATCCGTAGCTATCTGTCTAGGTAGTATACTCTACCCTACCTATATGTCCCATATATAACAATCTCTATCCTTGTGACCCACACTAACCTAGGAGGAGTGGATACTGCATCTTTATCGTGCTGGACTGCCATATCCTAGGCATTAAGACTTCCAATAGGTACTCATCCCTATACCCTGTTTTCGTAGTACTACCAAGTGTAATACTGAGATATCTCTCTGGATACACAGATGTTACCCAAAGGACAAGAAAGAACAGTTGATCTTCAGTTAATCGTATACAATGGAGATCCTCTATTGTACTGCAAGCAGTAGCAGGAAGCTTTATGCACCAAGGAAATTACCATGTCAAAGTCCACTAGATATTAGGAGTACTCCTATATTGATATCCATTAGTTCTCCTTGGTATTGACACAGTCACCTACTCCAATAATGAGAGTAAAATCAAGTCTATACTGAGACTAAAAGTGAAAGATTGATAATTTGTGGAAAGTGATTACCTGTTTAAAGAACTCAAAATTTTCTCCTCCACGAAGTATCCGAGGTTGGTGCGACTAGGATAATAGGTGAATACAATATTTCTAGGGTTTCTACTTGATCGAACTCTTCCTATATATATATATATAGCTGGGAATTCAAGTTAACATGATAGAGGGAAATCCGATTAAAAATAGATTTGGAGAGATTTATTCTCTCGACAAAACTAATATTCGAAATTGGTTAATCAGGAAATTCGAAAATTGATCACAGCCTCTTTGGATAGAACTTAACAGCTCTTGAGAGTTTAAAAACTCCCATTTGCACTTAGGTCCCTACCCTTTCACATATTATCCTTTTGGTCCTCAATTGCATTTTAAATAAAAAAGACATAACAGTATATGAGACTTTAAAGGAGTTTTTCAAATTAAATTAAAGGAAAATTTTGGTCAAGGGGTTGACAACTCTACACTCCTTAAACAAATTTCATCCTCGAAATTTAAGGAGCCGTGATCCACTAGCATGAATAGTCTAGAACAACTGCTATAAAAGAAATTCAATTTCTTTTAAACAATTCAAAATTTAGATATAGGTCTATCAATACTACGACTACAAATCTCTACTAGAAATTTTTGCCAGCTGTTCCTTGTGGTATGGTCGCATCCTCTGTGATCATGGCATAAGCTTGTCCTCTCTGTGCGGTTGGCAATGGTGGGGCAATTGCGTGTTTCTTCGGGCAATCTCGAGATAGGTGCTGGTTGGATCCACAAGTGTAGCACAACCTTAACCATCTTCGGCAGTCTTCTTAGACGTGGCCTCTTTTCTTACAGTATTGGCAGGTAGGAACATCTTGAACTTGTTGTGGGGCTGTTCGTTGTTGCTATTGATGCTGCTGCATTTAGGTCTTCCCTGGAATGTTGGGGCATTTTGCCGATGTTGATTGGTTGTCGCCGCCTTCCGAATGCGTCTCGATTCCTCTTCAGTTTGTGACTCAGCTCTTTTTCTACAGCTTGGGCAGACCTCCAGAATCTCATCATAGGTAGTGGCTCAACTGGTGGTGATGGCTAGACGAATCTCGTGAGATAGTCCCTTCCTGAATCGTCGGGCCTTATCTTCAGGGGTGCTGACCAAGTTCTTCGCAAAGCGGCTGAGGTGAGAGAACCCTAATGAATTCTAGACAGCACGATCATTCGTCACCCCGAAATAGGAAGGGACGAGAATCAAGGGTACGGGAAGGCAATGGAGAATAATCGAGAACAAATATGAAATTTTAAGGAAGTAGAGAAGTTTCTAGAAGAATTTTCAAGGCAGTGTGGATTGAGATTTCTAAGGTTTAGTCATAGTCGCAGGCTCGTATCAGTACAGTTACGTAACCGATACGTTATGGTCTGACCTGCATGGGCCACCAAAAAAAACTTGTTACGACCCGCACCCGCTTTTCGAACGTGAGAGCGTGAGCAAGCCAGCTACGTATCGAGCGGACTCCAGCCCCTCTCAAATGCGTAAACATTGTCAAGGCTATGGTATACTGCCAAATCATGGCAAATAATCTATATCTCAAATCCTACAATAAATGTATGAAACATGAATGAATACTATGGGTCGTGGTCTACAGCCTACTAGCATATATGTCCGATAAGACTCTAAAGAAAGTAACAAGAGTCTAAACTGAATCAGGAAACAGGATATCTCATGATAAGGTATGAAAGCACAAGCGGATAAAAATGTAATAACGATACCTGAATCCTGCAAGTGATATCATCACTTCCGCCATCCCGAACTACTAGCTAACTCCATGCAATCGCTAAACCTGAAGAGATCATCATGTCCTCAGAGGACTAGCAAGATACATAATATACATGTCCTATCTAACAGTTTTATTATAGCACAAGAAAATAAACAAGAAAAACTAGGAACACGACAATGACTATGAACACGAACACGAACACTGGACACGAACACTAGAACAACTACGCATAAATGAACTGTCGGGCGAACAATGAACACGAGATCAATGGAAGAACCAAACCCTCATCCCGAGTGTGGACTCACGGGTTTGAACTAAGCACTAACCCTCGTCCTGAGTGTGTATTCTCTGGTTAGCTCACGGCAAAATACCCTCGTCCCGCGTGTAGACTCTCTGGTACAATTGGTCAACCCTCGTCCCGAGTGTGGCCTCTCTGGTGCTAATAAACACGACAAATACCCTCGTCCCGAGTGTGGACTCTCTGGTGCACTGATCAACCCTCGTCCCGAGTGTGAACTCTCTGGTTATGTAAAACGATAATCAAAGGTTTAGCAGTTCACTACACGCACTTGTTCTATGTCACGACTCAAACAAGGTGCTGGTAAGAAACTCCAAGTATGAACCACAAGACCAAACATGAATACAGCTATATGCAATGAAAATAGCTCAAAAGAATATAATATAAAAAGTACATGTCCATAAACAATCAACACTGGAAAATAAAATACAATGCATATAAATAAAATGGTAGAGGGAAGACAAGGTATACTTGCCTGTGGTCCTTGGCTGTGGACACAGATTAAAACCCGTATGAACATCCAAGTAACCTGTTTAAGAATTTATAGTATGAGTAAAACGATTATAATCCATGATATGCTACCTACTACTCTCTAGGTCCAGTTCTAGGCCAATTTGGGTTTTAATACATATATATATATATGCTATAGTACTCATATTCCTTCCTTGACACTACCCCTTGTTACTGGCAACATACCCTACTGTCTCTTCTGGACCATATACTTGTTTGCTCAGATTTTATGTTGCCTTTAACTAATTATCCACTGAGTCCCCTTCCTATTTACAAGTGATTCTCAGCAATTGGTTGCTTCTCTGGTCTGGGCAACTCTTTGGATCTTTACTCAGTTTTTGGCCTTACTACATGGTTCTATTCCTACACCTCCCTTCTATACAGACCTATAAGTACTTAATTGAGAAACTCCACACAATAGTTGGTAATCCTGATTTTCCATCTTTTTTTACTGCCCTAATACCTGTAGGCCCCCTATACTCTCTATTGGTACTCTCTATTCTAGACCCATACCCCCACATGCTCATACATAATTGAGTATAATGGATATAAAGAAGGGTCTCTATCACTATAACAGATGATTGTCTTGGTTTGTAGTGTATCCCTTGGGTCTTGTCAAGAGGGCATATGCAATGTTGCTGTCCTGTGAACTCAACAGGTTGTTATTTTTAACTGGCATACCCTGTTATACTGGTACCACCTGAGGCTATAGGTCACCCTTCAGTCCATAAACAATCAAATCAGTTCCCTTTTGAAACTGATATAGTCAAGTCAGTGACTGAGGTTACATATTAGTTTGTACTGGTGCACAGATGAGTTTGAAGTTGATCCACACATCATTCATTAGCCTTCCTTGTGGTTGCATTAAGTTGGATATCCCTTTGATTGTAGGATGTACCATATACTCTTGTTTCTGACATCAGTAAGCATACCACCAAGTCCTAAATCAGATTCGAATGTGGATTACTATCAATTCCTACAGGATATTCCTAGTACTGTTGTGATATGCTGGGCACAAGGCTAACTCAGCTGGTTCTTGCTATTCGCCAGGGCTTCTCTTAAAGGGAAAGCTCTCACTGTTACCCATTATCCTACTTGTATCAGCAGGTCTAATCTGTTATTTCCTGATACCAGGTTATGTATACTGGTTATGTAGGTGTAAGGGGATACTTACTCGAGTTCAGACTAGGTGCATTGATACCCATTGAACCCATTAGTCATTTGCCCCCTTCCTAGAGAGGTTTTCCCCTTTCTACCATAACTGAGGTTGGTGTCAGGGTCAACACTAAGACATCCCTCAAAACTGGTATGGAAAAATTGATGCGTGTTGTCTAACTTGGTTAGGTCCTACACATTTGGATACACTAAATTGGAAGCTCTGATACTATAGGCACTCAAAATCCTAGGATGTACTCAGGGAATATGGTGATCCCTACTGTCCCCTGGTTCTAGGTATAGGGCATTTGCAATACCCATGCTTCAAAGTTACAGAAGACTAGTTCCTAGTCCGAGTCCTATCTCATCATATTGTGGATGACAGGTGATATGAGGTACATGATTTGCAGTAAAATAAGACTAAAGCTGTCACTAGTCATATAAACCAAAGTTATTAACTAAAGGTCCATACACTGGTATCAGAGATTAGGCAATTTAGTATCAGCCAATCTAAGTGGTCAATCATCTGATACCCTCTCAGTATTGAGCCATATCTCTCTTACCTGGTCCATATTATAGATGATGAATATGTAACGCCCCAGTCCCAAAATACGTAGGACTAAGTACGTAGACATGCCAGCTGTATTCATACGAAATACATAGGTCTCGTATGAATACATAAGCTGTAAAATACAGTAATCCAAGACAAACTAAATCTCATCCACAATGAAAGAATAATAATATAAAAATTGACTTGAATCTTTATGATACAATCGTAGGGCGGAGACAAAGTCCACTACCAACTATCCCAATGAAAAAAATGTACATGAATAAAAAAAATGGCAAGACGAACCAAGCGCAATCGTCTTCGAAAGAATGAAGAAGACCACGGCCTTGGCTAGGATACCTGCAGAAAACATGAACATACACCTGGGAAAAAACTAGGTCCTCAGATGGACGTAGCAAGATACAGGAAGAACAAGCTAATATGAACTGTCAGAATAATAAAATAATATATAAATGACTATCCTAGACACAAATATGCAAAGGAGATTCTAACCGCCTAATATGCAATTTAGAGGACAACTTTCATGCGCATGGGTGGGATTTTAGGCTATGTGTACGTAACTGGCATCCATTCATCTATATCCGGCCGTAACGTCCAAAATGTCAGAGGGTATCTGCAAATATATCGCCACAGTTCCATCCGGAGACTGTGGTTTACCTGTTTGGCTTCCCATACGCACTAGCGACTGTCCTCCCCAATATATTCCACACTGTTCAAGTCATGTCCATGGCTCGTCTAGTTTTGTAACTGCTTGAGTCTCTAAAACCTTATTCATAGCAGTTACGAATATCTACCATCACACGACATTAGAGATAGCTAGTCAATAAGTCGTTCCCCTTGCAACATGTCTCAAACCGTGTAGTGTGAGTGTCACATCCAAAGGAGATATAAGGATATCCCCCAACAAGAAGGTAGTCCGCTAACACTAAGTCAACATGCATAAAATAAAGTAACGACTAATAAAGTCGCTTGCACCCAAGTGTGACTTGGACGTACAATTTATAATAAAGGAAACTAACAATATGAACAAAATAAATAATGCAAAAAATAAATAATTGACAGTTAATTAGCAAGGTATACTTGCCTGGGGGTCGCCTGGTGAGCTGCCTGGTGTGGTATAATAAAGGTGGCACAAGATCGACTTTGATGTTACAACTATGCAAGGGAGCCTCTGTTGACGGCACAGATGGTTTCATCGGGTCCAGGGCGGTCAACTTAGTTAGGGTTGACTTAAGGAGGTACGGAATAGGAGAGGGACTAGGAATAATGAGCTTGGCCATGGGCAAGAATTTATGACGACAAAAAAGAGAGGACATTTTAAGAAAATAGATACTCAAATTATTTTGAAGCATTTATGCATAATATAAAACTAGATATGTTTTTATCTAGAAATATTTATTTATATTAGTGGAAAATTTTGTCCTATCTGTTAAAATACTTTAGGTAATTAAAATGGAAGAGCTAGCTAGTAAATTATTTTATCAAGAATAAAATAAAACAAAAACTTAATTTATTAAAATATATTTTAGCTCACAACTACATAGAAATATATTTAACCTTCTAAGCCAAGTTAGAATTTATATACGAAGCATATATATTTATATCAAAAATATAGTTTAAAAAATTTTATACGGTTTAAACGAAATCATTAGTTGGCAAAATACACTACCTATAATAACAATACGAGTAGTAAAAGAAAGGGAACCCAAAAAAATAGTAATAATAATAATAATAATAATAGTAATAATAATAATAATAAAAACAAAGTTTATAATAACAATAATATTAATATTAATATTAATAATAATACTTATAACTGATACTAAAAAGAAAAATACAAAACAAAAAGAATAAAAAAAAATAAAACAAAATATCTCAAATCCACAGTTCCTTGTTAGAAAGAGGGGAGAGGAGAGGAAGAGGGAAGTAGCCACTGAGCTCTCCTCGGTGAATCGAGAAGAAGGAGAAGAAACGGGAGATCAGAGCTGGGAAAGGAGAGAGGGAAGAAGGAGGAAAGGGCTCCGCCAGTGATCCGGCCTGGGCGCAGCGGTGGAGAAGTATGCGCGCCGCGTGGAAGGCAGTGCTCGGAGCGGTGGCCGACACACGGCGGAGGAGAACGGGGTTCGGGTTTTCGGCGGGCTGCACGCGGAGGAGGAAGACGGAGGGTTCGAACGGACGGGCGGCGGCACGGCGCTCCGGCGACATCATGAAGGTGGTGCTGCTCGGGAGAGGCGCACGAAGACTGGAAGAAAATCGAGGGTTTGGGGAGGCGCGAGCGGGAGGAGAGAGGGGCGGTGGCGCTGGATCGCCGCCGAAGTTCGACGGCGCCGGAGGGTTTCGGGGATGTGAAGGAAAGGAGAACGGAGAGGGATCTCACCGGTCGTGGCTCGGTGGACGCGCGGCCGGGGCTGCAAGGCAGGATGGCCACCGGTGCGCTGGGTCACCGGACACATTCGTGCAGAGCGGATGTCGGTCGAGGTGGGGGATCGACGAGGATGACGGAGGTCGGCAGCTGGGGATTCCACTAGCCGCGGTGCTGCTCGCGCGCCAGGGGCACAGCGGCGGCGGCGGTCCGCTGTAGGCGGAGTTATGGGAGTTCCTATTATTTTATTTTATTTTTCTCTGCTGTGGTGTTTTCGTGGCATGCCGCCCCGACGAGGTTGGCTGGGGAGTGTTTGACGGTGGGTTGTCGGAGGTGGCGTTGGGGCGTAGGTCGAATTTGGTGGCCGGGGGTGCCCTGGTAGTGGTGGTGGTAGTTTTTTTTTTGCCGATGGCTGTGGTGGTATCGGGGAGTGGTTCTGGTGGCGTTGGGTTTTCGGGGTGGTGCTGGTCGAAAACAAGGGTGGTACTGGTGGTGTCGGGGACGGCCAGGAGGTGGTGCTGGTCATGGTGGGGATGGTGCTGCTGGGTTTGGGTGGCGGACGTGGTTGCCGGGCGGGTGTGCAGGTCTGTGGGAGATGGTCGAGGAAGACGGTGGTGGTGGGCGTGGATGGAACAGGGGTTTGGGTAGAAATTGGGTTGGGTGTTGCATGGTGTCCTACGCGACACTGGGGTGGAAGGGAAGGTCAGGGAGTCGAGGCCGTGGACAGTGGTGGACGGCCAAAATTTTGCTAGGATAGATATAGGTTTTGATTGCGTCGGGGTTTGTCCGACACGGAATTTATGCAGTGTATATGTACTTGTGGAATAAGAATTGTAAACGTACACGGACACGATACACGAGGTTGTGGAGAAAATTGTTGTGGATGATAAAAATTGGAGGAGTACCTGCCTATTTATAGGACGTGGGAATTCCCAATTGGATAGGAATTAGGAATATTTAAAACCCAAGTAGATAATTCTCTACTTAATTTAAAACAATGAAATCAAATCCAAATCCAATACAAATCCAAGTTAAATTAAATTAGATCCCTTTAGTTTAAATCAAATAAATCAAATTCCAAATATTTTAACCTATTTAAATAATTCCAAAAAATCAAATCAAGATTTAAATTGCCATAATAATTCAAAAATGTATTTTCCAAAATACCTATAATAATAATTTCAAAAGTAATAAATATTTAAATATCTTTTTGAATAATAAAATATTAATTTTAATAAATTTTGAAAATTACATTCTTATTTAAAAGAGACAAATAAATAATTACGAAATATATGTATGCACAAATAATGCATACATGCTTTTCCTAGTATATATTAAAATATTATTTATGATTAATAATTGCTAAAAACAAAAGGCTTTTTATAGCAAGAATAATAATTATATAATATTTTGAAAGGGTATAATAAAATAAAAATGGTTTTCTAAAAATATGTACGCTCGCACATATTCGCACTCGTCGAGCAATTTCGAAAAATAAAATTTCGTGCATGACGTACAATACGATTACGCGACGTACATTACAAAATTTTAAATCCGTACAAATTTTAATTAAAAAAATTAGAAATTTAGGGGTTTTACATCCTACCCAACTTACAAGAATTTCGTCCTCGAAATTAAAAATAAGTAGGGGGTTGAGAGGGTAGAAGGGCATGTCAATGAGGGACAATCAAGTTACGATGTTCACTAGAAAATCGTGATTTCGATAACTACGAAAAATAAATCACGAATTTAATTTAGGGAGTAATTGATGGTCGCGTGTTAACGCAAGAAGAGATGATGATTAATGGTCAATAAGGGGTGGTAAATTGATTTGAGATCAAGGATAAGTGGTTTCCTAGGGTGAAGATACTCGTCTAGGTTCTAGGGGTGTTAAGGAAATAATTCTAGTCATTACTAAATTTCAAATGATTAGCGATCATGTTCAAGAGTCGAGGGGTAGGTCGAATAACTCGAGACGAGGTTGGAAACACATGGCTTGGTTGATGGCTAACTATAACTATCATGGTCATAGGGGAACACTTGGTGTCTATCTATCAAGTTCGAGTCTTTGTCTAAAATAGGGGAAAGACGAAACCAATATGAGTCCAAAGAAGTTGTTTTCGATATCAATATGTTGTTCAAAAGGCGAGTGAGTAATTTTTTTAAAAAGAATTGCCAAGTCTGTCGCAGATGGGACCCTAGAGGACAAGTTTAACTATGTCCCCATTCACGTAGAACGATAGATAAAAGCGAACCAAAGTGTAATAGGTTGATCAGACCATCATGCACCGGTTCTGATTAGACAATATGTTAGTGGGTGCGCACACAATAAAATTTGTCATGATCAAGCTCGATAAGGGAATAAGCTTGCAAAACTTGAGCTAAACTAGCAGCATAGGATAGGCAAAATTAGTAAAAGCATGGGCACGATTAATATTGAAAGAAGTGGAACTAGTTCAAACTTCTCAAGAATCTAGTTATGTCCTAGGTTGGTACCTATACAGTCGTTCTATTGTCTACTTGTCTAAGACTTGGCCAAGGTCATAAGGAGGTTTAGGTCGTAAGGCATTCTACCCAACTTACAAGAGTTAAACTAGTAGGGTGACGGGACAATGGGACAAGTCTACCTAGTATGGATTACCTTCCTAACCAACATCAAGCACGAAAGAAGGATAGGTATTAACGGTAGAGGGAATCAAGCAAGATGCAAATCAAGGGAGTCAAAGTAGAATCGAGGAGGTCAATTATGTGGATGAGATCCTAGACTCTAATCCTATTCGCAGGCTTGCTTGGTACGGTAAAGTAACCAAACAATTTATCTTGACCTGCATGGGCCACCACAAAAACATGTAACGCCCCAGTCCTAAAATACGTAGGACTAAGTACGTAGACATGCTAGCTGTATTCATACGAAATATATAGGTCTCGTATGAATACATAAGCTGTAAAATACAGTAATCCAAGACAAACTAAATCTCATCCACAATGAAAGAATAATAATAAAAAATTGACTTGAATCTTTATGATACAATCGTTGGGCGGAGACAAAGTACCAACTATCCCAATGAAAGAAATGTACATAAATCAAAAAAATGGCAAGACGAACCAAGCACAATCGTCTTCGGAAGAATGAAGAAGACTACGGCCTTTGCTAGGATACCTGCAGAAAACATAAACACACACCTGGGGAAAAACTAGGTCCTCAGATGGACGTAGCAAGATACAGGAAGAATAAGCTAATATGAACTGTCAGAATAATAAAATAATATATAAATGACTATCCTAGACACAAATATGCAAAGGAGATTCTAACTGCCTAATGTGCAATTTAGAGGATAACTTTCATGCGCATGGGTGAGATTTTAGGCTATGTGTACGTAACTGGCATCCAGTCATCTGTATCCGGCCGTAACGTCCAAAACGTCAGAGGGTATCTGCAAATATATCGCCACAGTTCCATCCGGAGACTGTGGTTTACCTGTTTGGCTTCCCATACGCACTAGCGACTGTCCTCCTCCAATATATCCTACACTATTCAAGTCATGTCCATGGCTCATCCAGTTTTGTAACTACTTGAGTCTCTAAAACCTTATTCATAGCAGTTACGAATATCTACCGTCACACGACATTAGAGATAGCTAGTCAATAAGTCGTGCCCCTAGCAACATGTCTCAAATCGTGTAGTGTGAGTGTCACAGCCAAAGGAGATATAAGGATATCCCCCAACAAGAAGGTAGTCCGCTAACACTAAGTTAACATGCATAAAATAAAGCAACAAGTAATAAAGTCGCTTGCACCCAAGTATGACTTGGACGCGCAGTTTATGACAAAGGAAACTAACAATATGAACAAAATAAATAATGCAGAAAATAAATAATTGACAGTTAATTAGCAAGGTATACTTGCATGGGGGTCGCCTGGTGAGCTGCCTGGTGTGGTATAATAAAGGTAGCACAAGATCGACTTTGATGTTACAACTATGCAAGGGAGCCTCTGTTGACGGCACAGATGGTTTCATCGGGTCCAGGGCGGTCAACTTAGTTAGGGTTGACTTAAGGAGGTACGGAATAGGAGAGGGACTAGGAATAATGAGCTTGGCCATGGGCAAGAATTTATGACGACAAAAAAGAGAGGAAATTTTAAGAAAATAGATACTCAAATTATTTTGAAGCATTTATGCATAATATAAAACTAAATATGTTTTTATCTAGAAATATTTATTTATATTAGTGGAAAATTTTGTCCTATCAGTTAAAATACTTTAGGTAATTAAAATGGAAGAGCTAGCTAGTAAATTATTTTATCAAGAATAAAATAAAACAAAAACTTAATTTATCAAATTGTATTTTAGCTCACAACTACATAGAAATATATTTAACCTTCTAAGCCAAGTTAGAATTTATATACAAACCATAGATATTTATATCACAAATATAGTTTAGAAAATTTTATAGGGTTTAAACGAAATCATTAGTTGGCAAAATACACTACCTATAATAACAATACTACTAGTAAAAGAAAGGGAACCCAAAAATCAATAGCAATAGTAATAATAATAATAATAATAATAATAATAATAATAATAATAACAAAGTTTATAATAATAATAATATTAATATTAATATTAATAATAATACTTATAACTGATACTAAAAAGAAAAATACAAAAAAAAATTACAAAACAAAAGAATAAAAAAAATATAAAACAAAATATCTCAAATCCACAGTTCCTTGTTAGAAAGAGGGAAGAGAGAGGAAGAGGGAAGTGAGCCACTGAACTCTCCTCGGTGAATCTAGAAGAATGAGAAGAAGCGGGAGATCAGAGCTGGGTAAGGAGAGCGGAAGAAGGAGGAAAGGGCTCTGCCGGCGCTCCGGCCTGGGCGCAGCGGTGGAGAAGTATGCGCGCGTGGGGAAGGCAGTGCTCGGAGCGGTAGCCGACACACGGCGGAGGAGAACGGGGTTCTGGTTTTACGGTGGGCTGCACGCGGAGGAGGAAGACGGAGGGTTCGAACGGACGGGCGGCGGCACGGCGCTCCGGCAACATCATGAAGGCGGTGCTGCTCGGGAGAGGCGTACAGAGACTGGGAGAGAATCGAGGGTTTGGGGAGGCACGAGCGGGAGGAGAGAGGGGCGGTGGCGCTGGATCGTCGCCGAAGTTCGACGGCGCCGGAGGGTTTCGGGGGTGTGAAGGGAAGGAGAACGGAGAGGGATCTCACCGGTCGTGGCTCGGCGGACGCGCGGCCGGGGCTGCAAGGCAGGGCGGCCACCGGTGCGCTGGGTCGCCGGACACATCCGTGCAGAGCGGATGTCGGTCGAGGGGGGATCGACGGGGATGACGGAGGTCGGCAGCTGGGGATTCCACTGGCCGCTGTGCTGCTCGCGCGCCAGGGGCACAGCGGCGGCGGCGGTCCGCTGTGGGCGGAGGTATGGGAGTTCCTATTATTTTATTTTATTTTTTCTCTGCTGTGGTGTTTTCGTGGCATGCCGCCCCGACGAGGTTGGCTGGGAAGTGTTTGACGGTGGGTTATCGGAGGTGGCATTGGGGCGTAGGTCGAATTTGGTAGCCGGGGGTGCCCTGGTAGTGGTGGTGGTAGTTGTTTTTTTTTGCCGATGGCTGTGGTGGTGTCGGGGAGTGGTTCTGGTGGCGTTGGGTTTCCGGGGTGGTGCTGGTCGAAAACAAGGGTGGTGCTGGTGGTGCCGGGACGGCCAGGAGGTGGTGCTGGTCATGGTGGGGATGGTGTTGCTGGGTTCGGGTGGCGGACGTGGTTGCCGGATGGGTGTGCAGGTCTGTGGGAGATGGTCGAGGAAGACGGTGGTGGTGGGCGTGGATGGAACAGGTGTTTGGGTAGAAATTGGGTTGGGTGTTGCATGGTGTCCTGCGCGACACTGGGGTGGAAGGAAAGGTCGGGGAGTCGAGGCCGTGGACAGTGGTGGACGGCCAGAATTTTGCTAGGATAGATATAGGTTTTGATTGCATCGGGGTTTGTCCGACACGGAATTTATGCAGTGTATATGTACTTGTGGAATAAGAATTGTACACGGACACGATACATGAGGTTGTGGAGAAAATTATTGTGGATGATAAAAATTGGAGGAGTACCTGCCTATTTATAGGACGTGGGAATTCCCAATTGGATAGGAATTAGAATATTTAAAACCCAAGTAGATAATTCTCTACTTAATTTAAAACAATGAAATCAAATCCAAATCCAATACAAATCCAAGTTAAATTAAATTAGATCCCTTTAGTTTAAATCAAATAAATCAAATAAATCAAATTCCAAATATTTTAACCTATTTAAATAATTCCAAAACATCAAATCAAGATTTAAATTGCCATAATAATTCAAAAATGTATTTTCTAAAATACCTATAATAATAATTTCGAAAATAATAAATATTTAAATATCTTTTTGAATAATAAAATATTAATTTTAATAAATTTCGAAATTTACATTCTTATTTAAAAGAGACATAAATAATTATGAAATATATGTATGCACAAATAATGCATACATGCTTTTCCTAGTATATATTAAAATATTATTTATGATTAATAATTGCTAAAAATAAAAGGCTTTTTATAGCAAGAATAATAATTATATAATATTTTGAAAGGGTATAATAAAATAAAAATGTTTTTCTAAAAATATGTACGCTCGCACATATTTGCACTCGTCGAGCAATTTCGAAAAATAAAATTTCGTGCACGACGTACAATACGATTACACGACGTACAATACAAAATTTTAAATCCGTACAAATTTTAATATAGAAAAAATATTAAAAATTTAGGGGTTTTACAGAATATGCCCAGATACCACTGGGTATGCTCTAGATTTTGAGTTCCTATCTTGGCCATCCGTAGCTATCTGTCTAGGTAGTATACTCTACCCAACCTACATGTCCCATATATAACAATCTCCATCCGTGTGACCCACACTAACCTAGGATGAGTGGATACTGCATCTTTATGGTGCTGGACTGCCATATCCTAGGCATTAAGACATCCAATAGGTACTCATCCCTATACCCTGTTTTCGTAGTACTACCAGGTGTAATATTTGAGATATCTCTCTAGATACATAGATGTTACCCAAAGGACAAAAAAGAACAGTTGATCTTCAGTTAACCGTATATAATGGAGATCCGCTATTGTACTGCAAGCCGTAGCAGGAAGCTTTATGCACCAAGGAAATTACCATGTCAAAGTCCACTAGATATTAGGAGTACTCCTATATTGATATCCATTAGTTCTCATTGGTATTAACACAGTCACCTACTCCAATAATGAGAGTAAAATCGAGTCTATACTGAAATTAAAAGTGAAAGATTGAGAATTTATGGAAAGTGATTACCTGTTTGAAGAATTTAAACTTTTCTCCTCCATGAAGTATCCGAGGTTGGTGCGACTAGGATAACAGGTGGATGCAAGATTTCTAGGGTTTCCACTTGATGGAACTCTTTATATATATATATATATATATATATATATATATATATATATATATATATATATATATATATATATATATATAGTTGGGAATTCAAGTTAACAGGATAGAGTGAAATCCGATTTAAAATAGATTTGTTGAGATTTATTCTCTCAGCAAAAGTAGTATTTCGAAAATTGATCACAGCCTCTTTGGATAGAACTTAACAGCTCTTGAGAGTTTAAAAACTCCCATTTCCACTTAGGTATCTACCCTTTCACATATTATCCTTTTGGTCCTCTATTGCATTTTAAATAAAAAGACATAACAGTATATGAGACATTAAAGGAATTTTTCAAATTAAATAAAAGAAATTTTTTGGTCAAGGGGTAGACAGTGGCTGCCCAACCACAGAAAAGGCAAATACTGCCATACTAGTCGAAGACTCCAAGCATTCAGGACTTTCAGAAGATGCGACCGCGAGACTTCAAGGGTACCGAGGGTATCCTATATGCCGACGACTGGATCGAGCATATAGAAGAGATCTTCCGTCTCGCAGAAATACCATCTAGGCTTCAGATAGAAGCAGCAGACAGTCAGATGCAGGACCTTGCCCGCACTTGGTACCAGACCGACCCCAGGGTTGGTACAGAGGGGCAGACTTGAGAGGCTTTCAAGAAGCTTTTCAAGGAGAAGTTCTTCTCTGACACAGCACTTGGCGCTTTGGAGACGCAATTCGAGAACCTAGTTCAAGGGAACCAGACAGTAGAAGAGTACGCCAGAGAGTTCTGTCGCCTTGGCAGATTTGTGGAGGGCCTTAGTGAAACAGTGAAGGCTAGGAGGTTCAGGAAGGGCTTGGTTAAGGAAGTCAAGTCCTTGACCAAGAGCAACATAAATGCTACTTTTGAGGAGACTTTGATGGGAGCTATGGCAGCGGAGGACGACCTTGAACTGAAATCGAAGAAATGTCACGATTCACATGGAGCCAACAGTAGTGGGGGGCCGACCAAGGGGCCTCATTATCAGTAGCACAGCATCAGCAGAAGCCTTTCCAGTGGAAGCAGTTTTAGCAGGCACCTAGACAACAGCAGGCCATCAGTTGCACTTTCTGCAAGAAGCCAGGACATGTGTAGAATGAGTGTAGGAAGAGGCTAGGCAAGTGCTTACTTTATGGTGCAGCAGAGCATCAGTTGAGGGATTGTCCCATGGCTGCAGGATGTACAACTCAGGGAGTAGGAGCCAAGGCTCCGGCAGGGCAGCAGAAGGGACCATTGCCGACCCAGCAGCAAAAGTTTATCCAGCACCAGCAGCAGACCAGAGGAGGTCAGCAGGGGCGAGCTTTCACCATAGCAGCTGAGTCAGAGCCAGTAGGAGATCTTATAGCAGGTTATTTCCTTATCGACTCTTTTACCGCATACATATTATTTGATTCGGGTGCTTCCCACAGCTTTGTGTATGTATCATTTGCTGTTAGACACCAGCTTTCTTCTGAACTATTGCCTAGGACTTACAAGATCACGACAGGGGGTAGTATTATCCTCATCCATAATGTTTGTATGGATCGGAGAGTAGTTTTGGGAGACCGAGAACTGGATGTGAGTTTGCTCGTAATATCGTTACCGAACTACAAAATTGTACTCGGTATGGATTGGTTGATCAGGCACCATGCCAGTATAGATTATCGAGGTGGTAGAGTTCTTTTCAGAGTACCAGGAGAGCCAGAGTTCGAGTTCACCAATCGAGAGGCGGAACAGAGCAGCAGAGTTTTCTGTATAGTTTTAGTAGAGGAGCAGAGCGTCACATCCGTTGATAGCTGAGTTTATGGATGTATTTCTGGAGGAGTTGCCAGGGTTACCTCCGGACAGAGATATGGAGTTATCTATAGACTTGGTGCCCGGCGTAGAGCCGATCGATATCTCAGCATATCTATAGAGTGAGCAACAGTGAGCTTGTGGAGTTGAAGAAGCAGGTGGATGAGTTGCAGGACAAAGGCTTCATCCAATCGAGTTCTTCACCATAGAATGCACCAGTACTCTTTGTACCGAAGAAGGATGGGTCGGTATGGATGAATTGCAGGTGGATGAGTTTCAAGACACGGTATGGCCAGTTTTAGTTTATGGTGATGTCGTTTGGGTTAACTAACGTCCCGACAGTGTACATAAACTTGATGAACAAGGTATTCCACCAGTACTTGGACAAGTTCATGGTGGTGTTCATCGACGACATCTTGGTGTATTCGAAGACCCCAGAGGAACATGAGGAGCATTTGAGAGTGGTGATCTGGAGACTCTCCGGAAGGAGCAGCTTTACGGCAAGCTCTCGAAGTGTGAGTTCTTCCAGGATCGAGTTGATTTCCTAGGTCATATTGTGACCGGGGATGGGATCTCAGTCGACCCGAAGAAGATCAGAGCAGTTAAGGCATAGATAGCACCGAGTTCAGTTGCAGAGATCAGGAGCTTTCTGGAATTGGCAGGCTACTACAGGAGGTTTGTTCAGGATTTCTTCCGGATTATAGAGCCATTGACTAGACTGACCCAGAAGGATGCAGAGTTTATCTGGTCAGAGGAGTGTCAGGTTACTTTTGATGAGTTAAAGAAGCGACTGACGATAGCCCCAATTTTGACATTGCCATCAGGATCAGGCGGGTTCACTATCTATAGTGACGCCTCAGGGAAGGTTTGGGTTGTGTCTTGCAGCAGCATGGGAAAGTGATTGCCTATGCATCCAGGCAATTACGTCTACATGAGAAGAACTACCCTACCTATGATTTGGAGTTGGTGGCAGTTATCTTTGCTCTTAAGTCATGGAAGCACTATCTATACAGAGAGCGTGTGGAGATCTTCATAGACCACAAGAGCTTGAAGTATGTGTTTATACAGAAAGAGCTCAACATAAGACAGCGCAGATGGTTGGAATTGATAAAGGACTTCGATATTTCATTGCAGTATCATCCAGGGAAGGCCAACGTGGTTGCCGATGCCTTGAGTAGGTATTCGATAGCTATGTGTTTGACGATGGATCGTCACTTATTAGCAGATTTGGAGGGCCTGGGGATCGAGGTAATTGTGCCAGGAGTTCAGATACAGATGTGGGGCCTTCAGATTCAGCCGAACTTGATAGAGAGGATCAAGTCGGCTCAATTGGACAATGTTACTCTACGGTGTATTCGAGAGCTGGTTCGAACAGGATTGGTGGATGATGAGTTTATCATTGCAGAGGATGGCGCATTGAGGCACAGTTCTAGACTGTGTGTGCCAAGCGGAGAGCTTCGGGAGTAGGTTATGCGGGAGGCCCATCTTTCTCAGTACTCTATGCATCCATGTGCCAACAAGATGTATAGAGATCTGAATTACATTACAAAAAAATGGTCTTTTGGTATGAAACTATTAGAAACGTTAGTCTGAAACGTCCTATAAAATTACTATTTAGGACGGATATATTTTTTTGTAACAAAAAATTATTTTATTTTGGACAGATTGGAAAATGGATCTCTTATTTGGGACTATTAATATTTTCGGACCTAAATAAATTCTGGAAATGTCACAAATAATCTCGATGGGAGTAAAAATTATTTGGCGGCCTAAAGTTTATTATTCTTAATTATTTTGGAAATCTTTTTTCCTATCAATGATTACTCCTAACCGTTGGATCAAAAGGTCTAAGGAATGATATTGGTTCCTCTTAATTATATATGTGAAGAGAGAGAGAGAAAGAGAGGATATATTATGAGCCCTAGATAAAAGAAAAACCTCCCTATCCATTTTTCCAGGTCAAAGGAGAGAAGGTCGAAGACGCCGCCTACTGGAG
Organism: Iris pallida; assembly: GCA_029216955.1. NCBI lineage: Eukaryota > Viridiplantae > Streptophyta > Magnoliopsida > Asparagales > Iridaceae > Iris > Iris pallida. Next base: position 46,876 of record JANAVB010033152.1, on the reverse strand, counting down.
CCCCCAATCCTCCATGTGCGCCAGGCACCATTACTCCTCTCTCCGGAGCTCCTTGATCCTTAACAGAACCACTTTGTCTAGCTCCTCCTCCTCGCCCCGCCTCTATCGTGGACCACTTGGTCCAGCACCTCCTCGTTGGTTGCTCTACCATTGCATACAAGGTATGTTGGCTTATATTGACATTTTATCTTCATTTTATCAAAATAGCCATTGATATTTATATTTTATTAATATTTACATTCCGAGAATGATTGGGTCTCTGGAGGACGAAAGAGGCCTCATGCTCTGAGTTTTCGATTGGGAAAAGAAGGATGTGAGGATATCGAGCTAGGTTATTTTGGCCTTTGCCTGAATTTTGCTTGCTAAATTTTGTTCCGTTTTTGAAGTTTTCTCGTATGTATATATGTTTTTGAGTTAGTAATTTGATTGCTTTCATCTGATTCGATCGTCAGCTTCGACATCGTGTAGGACTCGCTGAGATTGTTACGGGCGAAAGTTCTCGCATACGGTTTACGGCGTCGACATGACTTAGGTTGTCACTTTTCCCCTTTCACTACCAAAATACAGTAAATTAGCGACCAAAAATTAGCGACATAAATTTTTCGTCGGCGTTCGCGACGGCTTTGTGGCAACTAGCCGACGGATTACCGACGAAAAGTCGTAACATTTTTTATTTTATTTTTAGGGAGAGAAAAGGTCGCACATCCGTCGCTAAGGCATCGGAGATATAGCGACGGATAGTCAGTCGTCGCTATTCAGTCGATTATTTGGCGGGAGTTGTGTTGAGAATTGGCAGGATAATTCTTCGACTATGTAGCGACGGATATTCAGTCTGCTGCTGGCTGTCTGTCTGCTGATGGTGTCGGTCCGTCTTCTACTGGTCCGTCGACTGCTAGTGTCGGTCCTTCTTCCGTGGGTCATCTTTCTTTTAACCCTGATGCCCATATTGTACCGTCGTTGACTGTGACGGCACTCCTAGATCTCATATTGCCAGAGCAGCTATGCCAACTTTTGAGCAGTGTCTACGACGGCTTGCCGCCGTACCTAGTGGAGGAGTATATTCGTCGGTCGCAGCAGGGATTACCACCACCAGGCAATTGAACTCCTCCTCCTCCTTAAAATATTATAATTAAGAAAATTTAGAATATTTGTGGCAATTTTGGATTATTTGTGCTATTATCGGATTAGAACGACGGATATTAGGTTACTCTTCAGGATAATTGATGTCTATTTTCTATTAATTTGGTTTGGTCTATGTGATTCTTGGATAATTGGTGTGTATTAAATTCGTTTGTGCATATTTGGTCTATGTGATTCTTGGATAATTGGTGTGTATTATATATTTGGTCTATGTGATTGTTGGATAATTGGTGTGCATTATATATTGGTTTGGTTTATGCATATTTTTTATGAACAGGGAAAGTGCTGCAATTTTTTTCTAAAAAATCTCAGTTAGCGACGGACTAGTGACCGGTTAGCGACGGATATTTAAAGTTTTCGACTAATTTACGACAGAAATTCCGTCGCCAACTGGAGATTTGAAACTGTTTCCAGGTAACGATGGGTAGTCGACGGAATATCCGTCGGCATAGTTCTGGTGGTATATAGTTCGATGGCATAGCGAGGGCAAATCCGTCGCCAAGGCTACGGATAATCAGCCACTAATCAGTCGCTCTCTCGACGGCGTAGCGACGGACACTCCGTCGACATGGTTCTGGAAATAAGGGACATTTTCAGAATCATGGCGACGGATAATCAGCCACTAATCAGTCGCGCTGTCGACGGCGTAGCGACGGAGTAGCGACGGCTAATCCGTCGCCATGGTTCTGGAAATGCCAAGCATTTCTAGAATATGGTCGACGGATAATCCGTCAGTTTGTCGTCGCTAATCCGTCCTTTGTTATCGACGGCGATCGACGGAATAGCGACGGAATGATACACTCTGATACGCTATTACGACGGTTTACCAACGGACCATTACGTCGCTATTGTCTACACAGTTCAGTATTTAATACTTGAAATGGACGAAAGTTCGTCGAAAAGTAGTCGGTAATGCTTCGTATTATAAAGTCGAAATGTCGTCGCTATTCCGTCGCTTGACGACTACGTAGCGACGGACCTTTATTAGCGACGAGCTGATTGCCGACGAATTTTTTTGGCCAAAACCCGACATTGATCGGTCGCTAACCGGAATTCCCGTCGGACGGGCAACGGCCTGGCCGTCGCTAAATCGACAAATTTTGGTAATGTTTCGAGTTGTGTATAGAGAAGATAATTGGGGTTTAGCATTCAGTATGGTTTGGGTTAATTTCTTGTCTATATGAATTCATTTCCTCTAGAGTTCTATAAGTGACATCTCTTCGGTTACATTAGCAATCTTGATATATTTCTAACAACTTCAAGCTATCTTCATTTTGGTCTACCACTCTCAGTAGCACCTTGACATGTAATCTTATCCAACAATCTCTATTTTATCATGCGTTTAACAAAACCATACATGTTGAATATTATGTTGCCTAGAATGGTAATAAATGTTATTTTGAACCTGAGCAACCAACCCTGTTGTAGAGATAAAAATAGTCATAATGAGTCATAATGTGAAACTATATTTTAAGGATACATAAGGAAATAGTAATAGTCATAGTGCTATGTCGAACATGTACAGGATATCTGTCAAGTTGCATGACAATCTTTGTGTATCTGGTCACTGGATGGCCCTAAGATCATGTCATGTCCTGGGTTTTATCTTTTCGTGGAAACCGATACATAGTTGATATTTTTTGTTGGTTTTCATGGAAAGTTGAAAACCAATCAGAAACCAATTACAATATAAGTTATCTGATTACGATTCAAAAGGGAGAGAAAAAAGTAGATCTATTAGGTTCTAGACTTCATGAGGCATAACAGGACATAAATAACCATTCATTTAGTAAAGCCAACACGCAAATAAGCTGGCCAGCCATGCACATACATGCTAGCAGACAAACATTTTGTGGCACTAATACTCACAAGCACACAATTGGACAAAGTTGAATGTTCCCATGAAGAGGAGAGAAATAAGCAAGCAATTTATTAGTTGTTGGATTTATCATATGTTGTTCATACTTTTTATACTACGGGACTCAAATTGATATCTTGACCATTAATTATAAGAAGGCAGATGAGCATTTAGCTAAAGTTTAATTAATTTGAAAGATCAATAAAACATAATTATGCCTCATTTCTTCTCTACTTAATATATATTTGAGCTAAATTCAATAATACTACTTTTATCTGACCTCCATATTCAAAAAAAATTTGTTGTGTTATGGTTGTCAAATCAGTAGTATGATCGTTAACTACGTCCATTTGATTAAATTATATTTCTAGTAAATTTGAAATTCTAATATAATTATTTTGCTCATCCATTTCTCATTTTTTTACCTATTTCATCATTCACACTGATATATTTTCCTAATATTTTGTGTCATGACGATTAGTTTCGCAGAGCTAGTTGATGTTTGTGTTCCACTACATGTTTTAGCACTGAATAAACAAATTATACTTCAAGTTGAAGTTGTAAAGGTATCATCATTCCTAATAAATATTTCCTTATTTATAACAGTTGTGTTTTTGGTGATAGATAAGCAAATTATTTTAAGACTATGGCTTGCTCTGTATTGTTGTCAGTTTGCAGCCTATAGAAACCAAGATTATATACAACATTGCTAGCCAGGAGTATTTGATATTCTGAAATTAATCTTGATCAAAAGATTGAATCAGTATTCACATCTTCTATCATATTCTCTATTAAATTTGTTCGGCTAAAATTTTGGTCAATAGTGCAAATTGTCTATTTTGGGACATTTTTTGAACAAATTTAAGAATTGAGAAGTAGATAAAATCAAAATAAAACAAAGGTAATTGAAACAGACAAGCCAGTATACTGGCCGATAGAGCAATATTTTATTAAGCTGCAACAGTGATTATTTGGTAGAGTAATCACAGTTAATCACAGTTACATGTCCATTTGAAATTTTTGTTTTATTGGCTAACTGGTATTCAAATTAAGGAGATATAATACTCGACCTATTATGGTCCATAAATCCTTTTTTAACACTTATATTGATGCATACATCGTCCGATGTATCTAATTGCAAAAGCGTTTCTCTTACAAGAGAAAAAAAAATGTTCCTTTCTGGTAAGTCGGTAATTGCGGCACTAACCTACTCGCTTCTCTTCTCCTTTGTCAAATCAATCAATTTTTGACTTTTGAGTTGCTCAAAATGATAATTTTCTATGGATAGTTATTAGATATATGTTATTGCTTTGATTCTTGTTATATCTCATATATGATATGAATTGTTATATATACCTCCATGGGGTCATATCTCTCGATATGATGCAGTATCAGCTTTTCGATATATGGGAATCCCCTACTGTTGTGGGGCCGATATCCGATATAAGCAACCTAATCTCATGTTAAAAGGTATTTTTGGTTTGTTTTTTAGAATACTTGTTTATTTATTTATTCTTTTTTACTGATATTTGTTCCTTGGTGCTTGTAAACTTTGATGTGGTTGGACAAGTTTCCTTCATAACAGCTTAAATTTGGCTTGCCAAACAGTTCGCCACTTGAACGTACTTTTGTTTGCATGCACATTTGGGCTTTCAATTTTAGTTTTGCCTTTTATGAACTTCATGGTTGCCAGTATGAATATGTCATCTCTTGTCCTTTTGTACCTTTATATATATATATATATATATATATATATATATATATATATATATATATATATATTGGAGAAAATATGATTTTTCTATTAATGTTGGGATGCCATCGGATAAAGGGAAGAAAAGTCGAGTCATCCATTTTTCTTGATGCACATATTGAGGTAAGGTACCTGTTAAACTGCTATTTATGTGTCCAATATATGCCACATCCTTCTGCAAGTGTATTCCATAATTTATTTAAACAAGTAAACCATGAATATATTGTATAATACGTACCATTAAACAGAAAGAATATCCAACAGATTTTTACATTGCAAGTAAGAACATGAGGACTAATACTAAAACATATACTAACAGAAGAATGGCACATCAACTAAAATCTGCTCTTTTACATCGGTGGGAAAGTTAGTGCAAACTATTTTGACAAGAACTCTTTAGGAGAATCTATAAACTAAATTCTGAATTACATACAGCAAGCTGCTTGGCTATTCGTGTGTGTTTGTTCCTAATTTGTGCACAAGTTAATAGAGCCCTTCTATGGAGTATCATGTATCCTCATGCTAATTGCATGATGTTAACTTTTTGTGTAGAATGGGATGATTGGCACGATTGAAGACAAACGTCTACTTTTTATTATAAAGTTTTTTTTGTATTTAAACCGTTAGGCTGCAATCTAATGTGTGCTTAACATATAATGTATCAAAAACCAAGGAACCAGAAATAGTAAGTTTGATTTTTTTAATGTAAAAGGTCATTCGAGGTATATGAGTACATCATTTTTCTGGTGAATAATGGAAGCAGAGTTGAAACAAAAGATGACTTCCACAGGTTGTAGTCTCTATATTATTTTTGCACAAGATTTTGGACCATACAATTCTTATACACAGGTGCAAATTATTATTTGAATTTGATCTTGAGTGCTAGATTTGGAAATTTCACAAGGTTTTTATTCCTATACTATTAGGCCAAACTAAACACCTTTAACTTGGTTTTAGCCATGTTTTTCTATATATCTGGTCTAAAGCAGTTATAACATGTCCCCTCGGTATGGATAGTGTGATAAAATTTTTGATAGATGCTCAAGGATAATGGCCGATATTGACTGTATTGGTTTTGACATGATTATTTCAGTTTTTTTATAACCGTGTGTAGATGAACAACTTGTTTATTTTAAAACAATTATTTCAATTTTTTTTATAGCTTTAGGGTTTTTCTTAGAACGTTGTTTTAGTTTAAAGTGTGTGTAGAAGATTTTTGACACACACTATCAATCTTTTGGAGAAGATTTTTTGAAAGTTCTGTTCAGCTTTGCAAAGAAAGGGACTTACAATTTGTTCAACAGAGAGTGACATTTGAACTTTTGAGAATCATGAGATTCACCTTTGATGAAGATGGTGTAAATATTACCGATCTTGCAAAATAATACTTGAAAGTACGTAAATCGATCTCTTGTTGTCGATATGATACCTACAATTACTATTTTTGTTGTTGCCATCTAAATCTCTCCTTTGATCGCAGGCTAATGATTGGTGACGATTTTGTCACGCTAAAGAAAGGGTAATGTATCATAAGGTTTTTTGAGCACGCTGAAGAAGCAAATGAAGAAGAGGTATCTTCTTAAGACTTGCCACTATGTATGTAATAGTCTAGAATTCTTGAAAACAACGATGTGCCTACTGGGAAAGTAAAGGAGATGGTTAAATGTTTGGTTTTCTTGTGCATGGATTATCAAAGTTCAACGCAAGTGTTTTGGACATTATTAAGATTTATTTTAAATTACATAACTTAAACTCTTTTTTATGTTGCAAGAGCATGATGATGATGCTATGATTGTGATTATGATTGTGCAGATCATATTATGAACATATTAACATCATAATATTGAAACACATATGTTACATTATACTTGTATATGATTTATTTACTTCTATTTGCAAGTCCTTCCAATGCTTTTTGTACCTATTTTGCAAATGATGGGAGATGCCACTTTGGAAAATCAAATATATTTTGGACTTGTGTAAAAAGTTGTAGATTTTATTTCGTAAATTAAGTGAATGCTTAATGATGTAAAACTTGATGGGAGAACACTCGAAGTGATGTAAGACTTGGATTTCATTTTGTGAACAATGGGATATTACCATTAAATATGTTTTATAGAAATTGCTATGTTAATGTTGCGGCTATGCTTTGTTAATGTTGCGGCTACCATATGCATTTGCGATTAAATAAAATAGTTCTGTATGAATTTTTGTTGTATATAAAATTCAATTATATACTTTATATATAAACAGGAAATTAGTAATTTCATAATAATTTAAACAATTGTTAAGTTTTTCGGACGATTATAGAAATGTAAAAAAAAGTGAATTATTTTTTTGGGGACTTTTTAAAATTTTGTCCCTTATTTATTAGGATGAAATATGTCTGTTACAAAAACTTATTTTTTGGGACAAATTAATAAACCGTCACACAAAAGCATAAATTTGAAAACTTTTGAGATGTTTTGCCTAACCGTCCTTTAACAGTAATTAGGATGGCAATATCCGTCCCTAAAGTTTTTGCCACGCCACCCTAATAGCACCGTCCATTCCCGTCCCAAAGGCCGTCCCAAATATTTGTTGGGACTGTAATTGCAGTTTTTAAGACAGTTTTTTGTTGCCCCCAAAGGTCACTTTTTTGTAGTGGAAGGAGCATTTATGGTGGTATAGGATGAAGCAGAAAATAGCACGCTTCGTAGCCAGATGTTTAGTCTGTCAGCAGGTTAAGAAAGAGAGGCAGAGGCCAGGAGGACTGTTACAGCCATTGCCTATTTCGGAGTGGAAGTAGGAAAACATCACGATGGACTTTATTTCTGGATTGCCGCGTACACTAGGAGGGAAAGACACGATTTGGGTAATCGTAGACAGGTTGACCAAATCAGCCCATTTTTTGCCATTTAAAGTAGGTGTGTCTACTGAGAGGCTAGCAGAGATGTATATGCGAAAGATTGTCAGGATACACGGAGTTCCCATGAGCATTGTTTGGGATCGGGATATGTCACGACCCGCACCCTAGTGTTAGGGCACGAGACGTGGGTACGTCCAGCCTACGCCGCAGTGTCGGCGGTAGAACGCTGTTCTAGGTCATAATCACATCTAAAATAATATGCTATACTCTCCAGACGGAGGACAAACACATAAGGATACTATCTCAATCACAACTCTAAAGATAGATAACAGCACGATGAAATAGATAAGATAATCCACAAGAGAGAGAATCAGGAGTGATAGTAAAACTGTTCTATTAAATAAATACAAGATTTCTAATACAACTCTAAGACAAACAATACAGAAAATGAACAACCTCTAGGTAAATACTCCAAGCTCTACCAGTGTCCTCTAGGCTAACTGTGAACTCCAAGTACCTATAAAATTTTATCAACAGGTCCAATCAGGACAGGAACGAGCACATATCTCTCACACAAGTCATAACATGAAGGAAATATGAAACAAGCTATAAAATAATATACATGAACTGCTGTAAAGAAATGTACATGAAGAAAGAGAGAACTGTAATAAAATATCTACTATAAATAGAGAACTATCAGTGACTAGTGATTTAGAGCACAAGATGGTTATGTAAACAGCTTGGGTTGCACATGAATAAACTATGGGGATGCACATGAATACTTTTTGGTGATTGATCACATAACCATTTCTACTCCCCCGTACCCCAATCAATACACAAGGATCTGGACAGTTATGTTATTGTACATGATTCCACATGAAGCTCACTATGTGAGTGCACATGGATAATAAACATGAGGGGCTCAGTGAACACGATAGTACATGATCACATGAGTGCACATGATAAATAAAAGCATGGAGTACATGATGTAAGTAAAACGCACATGACACAGGTACCCGATGCTCCCGAGGGGGATAACATCGCATGTAGAGATCCATATAGTATTAATCCGTGATAACATCGTGTCAGCAACAAGTAAACTAGTCTATAACAAGTAAATACGTCCAAACAAGTATGAAATGATCAGAGAATGTACTCGCCTGGTAATCCAAGCCGCTGATAAATATAGATGTCCAACTTGAGTCACAGTGTCCTATTTAGAGCAATCACAAGTCACAAAAGAGTCTAACATGAAATAAAATAATCTTCAGTACATTCTAGGTAGTTCTAGGTCCTTCTAGGTTCAAGTCTAAATAACCAGTCCACTAGGTCAACTAAAGTCAATTAGAGTCAGACTAAGTCAACTAGTCAAGTTCTAGTTCAATCCGAGTCAAACTAAGCCAATGGCTGACCTATAGTTAATTTTTGGTTAATATAGTCAACCTGGTCAAAGGAGGATCAATTCTAGTCTCTAAGTTTTAAACTATGAGGTCGTACTAATTCCGAATTACGGAAAAACATGAATTGACTAACTAATGGTGACACCTAGAGAAAATATCTACAAACATTGTCGGATGATAAAACAAATATCACCAACGTGTCTAGAAGCATCAAATCAGCTAGAATTGCCTGTCCTTAAGTCCAATTCTGGACACAGGGGCAAAACGGTAATTTTAGGCGAAAACGATGTCCGCCGTTGGACCCGCTTTGCACCGAAAAGCGTGCCAGAGTCAACGGTCTCTAAAGTCGTCAAACTACATGTCTACGGATCCAGTTTTTCGATACGAACCCAACCGTATGTCCAAAGTTGGATTCCGGCGGGCCGTACACAAAATCGCCCGTTGAGTGGGACCGTGGGGCCCGCAAAATAACGTTCGATTCAGCTGTCTCAGATTTGGACCAAACTTGGCATGCAGGACCAGAAAAACGATACGGTTCTGTTGGTGTAAGTTTCGTCTCGATCTGACGAACGTGCACAAAGTAATTGGAGAATTTGCAACGTGCACGATACGGGAAATTTCGACGGATACGCATCAAATTTGTCGCGCACACGCGACCAATTTGAATTCCGTCAAAGCCCACACGACCACGAAGCCGTTACGCAGCTTTCGATGCTTTCGGTTCGCGACCACGTCGTCCCGATTGGCGTGACGCACGTCGTGTGGAACAATTTTCAAGTTTTGAAAACAGATTTTTGGAAAACTTTGGAATTCAATTTCTCGACGCTCAGTCGATGATTTCGAATTCCGCAAGAAGTGATTCGAAGCCCTACATGTTGTCTAAAAGTCTCTTCAGATAGTTTTTCTAGTATTGGACTGGATTGATCGAAAACGACCGTCGAACGTGGATGGTTGGACTAAAATAGTGTTCTGTTTCGGGGTGGTTTTCCTCCGACTTTGCGTCGGTTTCTCGACCAATCTAGGGCTCTACAATTAATTCTAATTGAAGGGATTTAGAGTCGGTCATGTTGGCTTCGTACCTGAGAAGACAGAACATGAAACGACGGAGTGTGCGACGCGGGAGACGGGCGCGAAGTCGGGGTTGTGCAGCGTGGGTGCTGCTGTCGCCTCTCAATCACGCGCGCGCACGCGACTGTTCCGGCCGGCGACGGCCGCCCCCCTGCGGCGCGCGTGGCCAGGGTGGTGCGCCAGGTCGGGAGGGAGGTGGTGGCGTGGAAGTCGAGTCCCATCTAGGGTTACTCTTCGTTTCCGCTCGATTTTATGGTTGTTCGGTTTTATGCCGAACAGAGCAAGGGGGGTCGGTTGTTTAAGCTGAGTATTGCTCTGGTTTGTGGTTTATTGGGTTTGGCATAGGGTGAAACGGGTGGGCCGGCCTGGCTTTGGGCTGGGCCGGGATGTACTGCTACTGCTATAACTTATTCTTTCTTTATCTAAATCCTTTTTCATTTTACAAAATCTCATTTATATATATATACCTATATAAAATTACAAATCTCTAAGTATAGATATACATATATACACCCGAATACATATATACACATCCACATTAACATATATATATTTATATATATACACACAATTATACATCTATATATTTTATATATATATATTCACATTCATTTATATATATATTCAGATACCTACTTTATACACATATATAATTATTTATATACACACACTTATATCCAATATATTATCTATATATATATAGTCACATATATATACCAATACGTATTTAATATAATATATATATACACGCATACACATTTATATATCTATATATATAATCTCTATATATATCTATTCTATATATATATAATCTCTCTCTATATATATTCTCTATATATCTATATATATATATTCATCTATATATATGCATACATATATATACACATATACATTATATTTTAGACAATAAATAATATAACCAATACAATAATAATATTAGATAGCAATCTCCATAAATAATAATAATAATAATAATAATAATAATAATAATAATAATAATAATAATAATAATAATAATAATAAAACCCATTGTACAAATAACCAAGTATTTAGAAAATATCGTTAAGTCTACCCAAAAAGCTAGAAAATATTTGTACATGCCTAAAAGTAGGTCTACATAGGCTTGGGCTTGGTTTGGGTCCAATTTACACTAGTTTGGTGCGACCGGTCACCTAGACGTCAAATAATATTAATAATGAATAATTAACTATTTAAAATGGTCACGTCACAACTTGGCCTGGTTTTCCTAGTTAGGACATCACTATGGCCCGGCCTTCTCTACCAGGGCTAATACACTAGTCAAAGCATGCCACTACATTACCCGTGCCATAATTCCTAGTCACCTTGTACTCCAAATCTCAAGCATGGCTAAAATCATTTACCGTAATAATTAATTAAAATAAATATTCATAAAAATCTAAAAATCACCTTTTTAATTAAAATAAATAAAAAATTTCAAAATTCCGGGAAGGGAGGCTACAAATCTACCCACCTTAAAAATAATTTCGTCCTCGAAATTTAGGTCGGTCGTACTCTTTCTAGGTCAACACCCAACAATCAAAGTCTCTAAAAAATATTTTAATCATACAATTAGGAAGAATAACCTATGCAGGATCATGTTCAAATCATAGGAGTTGAATGTCTCACCTAGGTGTATAAGTCATACTAGATCAAGCCAGTCATCGGGTATAAAACATACAAACAGTCTAGGGAGTCCAATTAGAAAGATAGGGAACGCCAATCATCAAGGCCGTAGGGTAGTCTACCAACCTTTATGAAATTGGCAACTATCAAGGAACGTAACTAGTAACTAACTCTGAAGGGTACTAACTCCAAATATAATCAAGAAAATCAAAGTTTAAATCACGACTTGTCAATAGCACACAAAAAAAATCCAAGCACACTATATATATATATAAAATTTAGTCCCAATACGACCTAAGTTGATCAATCAGGATGAATCGATGTTTGGAAAAGATAGAGAACGAGGTCATTGAAGTCTGAGCACGAGTATCCAAGATTTGAAATCCATGTCACAATTGGTTTAATTCAATTGAATAAGATCCCAATATATTGGATGATAAGAAGGATGACCAAGTCAACTAGTCTGTCAAAGGAATTTAGAATTTAAAGGGTGATGCAAGGATATAGAATGGAATCAATTTCCTCCTTTGGATAGGGAAACTATATGTGATACCTCGGGTCTGTCTAATAAGTATAGGGTCTTGTCTTTCTGAAATATGTGAAAGGCAGACAATAAAGAGTTCAAAGGCGATGTTATTGAGTACAATACGTGGTTCATAGACGACAAAATAGTTCAATAGAGAATTGTCAAGGCTGTCGCGGATGAGACATATGCCCTAGAGTCTCATCCACGTAGAGTAATATATGAAAATGAACCAAAGTACAATAGGTTGATCAGACCATCTTGCACCGGTTCTGATTAGACAATATGTTAGTGGGTGCCGGCCCCCAATAATATATGTCATGATCAAGCTCGAAAAGAAGATAAGCTTGCAAAACTGGTTCTAAATTAGCAACATAAGGTAGTCAAAATATAAGTAAGGATAATGATGAAAGAAATTAAATAGTCTAAGTGAACTTATCAATGTGGTTCACAATGACTAAGATTTGCTGGGTAGTGAGGCATTCTACCCACCTTAAAAATAGTTAAACTAATAGGGTGATGGAACAACGGGTCAAGCCATCAAGATAAGGTACAAATTTGAGCATTTAAAGAATCAAGCAGAACACCAACACGTGTCGGGTCAAAAGAAGTAAGTCAAGTTGGATTTCTAATTGAAATAAAAATAGTTTGTATTATGGTATAGATCATAGTTAGTCACTTCGACTCGAAAGTCATATCAATAGGATAGTATACAAGGAGATGAGTTTAATGGGACACGATATGCCCACATGAAGATGGACTCGTCTGGGCCTTGTACACAATTTGTTGGAGGGTAACAGCTAGTATTACACTCAGAATATCAAAGTCATGGTAAGAAATGTCAAGGGTTCAAAATAGAAAATGGAAGTTCAAGAGGTGACAATTAATGCACAAAGTAAAGAAGATCAAGTTGAAGCACGAAATAAAATCAGTTACAGAATAAAATAATTTAGGGATACAGTTCTAGAGAGAGAATACTGTTAAGGAACGATCAAATCATTATTCAATTATTACGAACGGTTAGAGAGTCACAATAAAAGATCTAGATTTGAGAAAAATTAAGTATCATCTGCCTCTGAAACCCTGAAATTCACCTGATCATAATTGCCAATCGTATCTTTACCTTACTAGTCTCCCTATGATAATTCAATCCTCATATGTTTACCATCCTGATTTTACAACCTTCCGTTATCTAAATCCTTACCATGATCATCATAGACAAGATTCTAACTTCCTAAAATATTTCTCATGAAGCATGCCCCTTCTTATTAAGAATCAATACTATTCATTTTAAATCAATTCCCATATTCCTTCACATTGTCCCAATTTAGATCCGAGACCTCTAACTCAAGTTTATGAGATCTTTAAACTGTCTAAATTGTTTTCTCGTATCATCCAATTTCCAAAACCTCTAGGCCTTACAAATTTATTTTTCGTTGTAAAATCAACCTTCATATTTTCTTCAACATACACCTATGAATATTATTTTCCAAATTCTCTCTCTCTCTTTTTTTCACAACAATGTCCAAATTTCCACAACCTTGTATCCTCTCTATCCCTAGTCATTTTCTTGCAATATCTTGTTCAATCTCATATCTTCATTGAATATCATTTAATTCTCTTTTCCATTACTAACCTTCTTTAAAGCCTTAGGGTAAAACTGCCCAAGATTCAATAACCAAAATTTTAAAGTTCTCAAACTAAGTCGACCTTGAATATCCTCATCAGTTTTGAAATACACTTACGAATTATTTATACCAAGTTTTCTCTAAGTGTGGTTTGTTTCCAGACTGGCAGTATACATCTCTTTGATTTCATCCTAGACCTTTACCACATATCATTCTCAATTTTCCATGTTAACATCCAACCTTTTGGATTCCTACAAAATTATCACACGATAACCAGTTCAATCATTTTTGAGCTACATGATTTACAATATTTCCTCAACCTTCTCCATGAAAAATATGAAGACTCAAGGGTTACAAAGTATGCAGGTATGACAGAGTTTTAAGAAAATAGAAATACAAGAAATAATGGTAAGGAATGAATAATGAAGATCCGCTCAAAAGAGATGAACCAATCAAGGTCAAATTCAAGAGGAAAAGGAATTCAAATCGAAATTCGTAATGAGATTCTCAAGGGTCGTCCCTGGAATCTCTCAAAGGATCCAAAGTGTGATTGAGTATCTCTAGTTCTAACACCTTATTTCTTATACTCTATAGCAGGCTCGTAGCAGTACAACTAAGTCGTCGTGCTACTACGAAATCGCATATATGCGAATCTCGACCTGCATGGGCCACCACTAAAAACATGTCACGACCCGTACCCTAGTGTTAGGGCACGAGACGTAGGTACGTCCAGCCTACGCCGCAGTGTCGGCGGTAGAGCGCTGTTCTAGGTCATAATCACATCTAAAATAATATGCTATACTCTCCAAACGGAGGACAAACACATAAGGATACTATCTCAATCACAACTCTAAAGATAGATAACAGCACGATGAAATAGATAAGATAATCCATAAGAGAGAGAATCAGGAGTGATAGTAAAACTGTTCTATTAAATAAATACAAGATTTCTAATACAACTCTAAGACAAACAATACAGAAAATGAACAACCTTTAGGTAAATACTCCAAGCTCTACCAGTGTCCTCTAGGCTAACTATGAACTCCAAGTACCTGTAAAATTTTATCAACAGGTCCAATCAGGACAGGAACGAGCACATATCTCTCACACAAGTCATAACATGAAGGAAATATGAAACAAGCTATAGAATAATATACATGAACTGCTGTAAAGAAATGTATATGAAGAAAGAGAGAACTGTAATGAAATATCTACTATAAATAGAGAACTATCAGTGACTAGTGATTTAGAGCACAAGATGGTTATGTAAATAGCTTGGGTTGTACATGAATAAACTATAGGGTTGCACATGAATACTTTTTGGTGATTGATCACATAACCACTTCTACTCCCCCGTACCCCAATCAATACACAAGGATCTGGACAGTTATGTTATTGTACATGATTCCACATGAAGCTCACTATATGAGTGAACATGGATAATAAACATGAGGGGCTCAGTGAACACGAGAGTACATGATCACATGAGTGTACATGATAAATGAAAGCATGGAGTACATGATGTAAGTGAAACGCACATGACACAGGTACCCGATGCTCCCGAGGGGGATAACATCGCATGTAAAGATCCATATAGTATTAATCCGTGATAATATCGTGTCAGCAACAAGTAAACTAGTCTATAACAAGTAAATACGTCCAAACAAGTATGAAATGATCAGAGAATGTACTCGTCTGGTAATCCAAGCCGCTGATAAATGTAGATGTCCAACTGGAGTCACAGTGTCCTATTTAGAGCAATCACAAGTCACAAAAGAGTCTAACATGAAATAAAATAATCTACAGTACATTCTAGGTAGTTCTAGGTCCTTCTAGGTTCAAGTCTAAACAACCAGTCTACTAGGTCAACTAAAGTCAATTAGAGTCAGACTAAGTCAACTAGTCAAGTTCTAGTTCAATCTGAGTCAAACTAAGCCAATGGCTAACCTATAGTTAATTTTTGGTTAATGTAGTCAACCTGGTCAAAGAAGGATCAATTCTAGTCTCTAAGTTTTAAACTATGAGGTCGTACTAATTCCGAATTACGGAAAAACAGGAATTGACTAACTAATGGTGACACCTAGAGAAAATATCTACTAACATTGTCGGATGATAAAACAAATATCACCAACATGTCCAGAAGCATCAAATCAGCTAGGATTGCCTGTCCTTAAGTCCAATTCTGGACACAGGGGCAAAACGGTAATTTCGGGCGAAAACGATATCCGCCGTTGGACCCGCTTTGCACCGAAAAGTGTGCCAGAGTCAACGGTCTCTAAAGTCGTCAAACTATATGTCTACAGATCCAATTTTTCGATACGAACCCAACCGTATATCCAAAGTTGGATTCCGGCGGGCCGTGCACAAAATCGCCCGTTGAGTGGGACCGTGGGGCCCGCAAAACGACGTTCGATTCAACTGTCTCTGATTTGGACCAAACTTGGCATACAGGACCAGAAAAATGATTCGGTTCTGTTGGCACAAGTTTCGTCTCGATCTGACGAACGTGCACAAAGTAATTGGAGAATTTGCAACGTGCACGATACATGAAATTTCGACGGATACGCATCAAATTCGTCGCGCACACGCAACCAATTTGAATTCCGTCAAAGCCCACACGACCACGAAGCCGTTACACAGCTTTCGATGCTTTCGGTTCGCGACCACGTCGTCCCGATTGGCGTGACGCACGTCGTGTGGAACAATTTTCAAGTTTTGAAAACAGATTTTTGGGAAACTTTGGAATTCGATTTCTCGACGCTCAGTCGATGATTCGAATTCCGTAAGAAGGGATTCGAAGCCCTACATATTTTCTAAAAGTCTCTTCAGATAGTTTTTCTAGTATTGGACTGGATTGATCGAAAACGATCGTCGAACATGGATGGTTGGACTAAAATAGTATTCTGTTTCGGGGTGGTTTTCCTCCGACTTTACGTCGGTTTCTCGACCAATCTAGGGCTCTACAATTAATTCTAATTGAAGGGATTTAGAGTCGGTCATGTTGGCTTCGTACCTGAGAAGACGGAACATGAAACGGCGGAGTATGCGACGCGGGAGACGGGCGCGAAGTCGGGGTTGTGCAGCGTGGGTGCTGCTGTCGCCTCTCAATCACGTGCGCGCACGCGACCGTTCCTGCCGGCGACGACCGCCCTCCGGCGGCGCGCGTGGCCAGGGTGGTGCGCCAGGTCGAGAGGGTGGTGGTGGCGTGGAAGTCGAGTCCCATCTAGGGTTACTCTTCGTTTCCGCTCGATTTTATGGTTGTTCGGTTTTATGCCGAACAGAGCAAGGGGGGTCGGTTGTTTAAGCTGAGTATTGCTCGGGTTCATGGTTTATTGGGTTTGACATGGGGTGAAACGGGTGGGCCGGCCTGGCTTGGGCTGGGCCGGGATGTACTGCTACTGCTATAACTTATTCTTTCTTTATCTAAATCCTTTTCATTTTACAAAATCTCATTTATATATATATACCTATATAAAATTACAAATCTCTAAGTATAGATATACATATATACACCCGAATACATATATCACATCCACATTAATATATATATATTTATATATATACACACAATTATACATCTATATATTTTATATATATATATTCACATTCATTTATATATATATTCAGATACCTACTTTATACACATATATAATTATTTATATACACACACTTATATCCAATATTATATATATATATATAGTCACATATATATCCAATACATATTTAATATAATATATATATACACACATACACATTATATATCTATATATATAATCTCTATATATATCTATTATATATATATATATATATATATATATATATATATATATATATATATAATCTCTCTCTATATATTCTCTCTCTATATATATATTATATATATATATATATATATATATATATTATATATTCATCTATATATATATATATATATATATATATATATATTCTATATATATTATATATATATATATATATATATATTTATGCATACATATATATACACATATACATTATATTTTAGACAATAAATAATATAACCAATACAATAATAATATTAGATAGCAATCTCCATAAATAATAATAATAATAATAATAATAATAATAATAATAATAAAACCCATTGTACAAATAACCAAGTATTTAGAAATATCGTTAAGTCTACCCAAAAAGCTAGAAAATATTTGTACATGCCTAAAAGTAGGTCTACATAGGCTTGGGCTTGGTTTGGGTCCAATTTGCACTAGTTTGGTGCGACCGGTCACCTAGACGTCAAATAATATTAATAATGAATAATTAACTATTTAAAATGGTCACGTCACAACTTGGCCTGATTTTCCTAGTTAGGACATCACTATGGCCCGGCCTTCTCTACCGGGGCTAATACACTAGTCAAAGCATGCCACTACACTACCAGTACCATAATTCCTAGTCATCTTGTACTCTAAATCTCAAGCATGGCTAAAATCATTTACCGTAATAATTAATTAAAATAAATATTCATAAAAATCTAAAAATCACCTTTTTAATTAAAATAAATTAAAATTTTCAAAATTCCGGGAAGGGAGGCTACAGGATAGTCGCTTTACTTCCCATTTCTGGAGGAGTCTGCAGACTTGTTTGGGTACTCAGCTCAAATTCAGTACTGCATACCACCCTCAGACGGACGGACAGTCAGAGAGGACTATTCAGACACTCGAGGATATGCTGCAGACTTGTGTTCTGGATTTTAGAGGATCTTGTGAGGATCACCTGCACTTAGTAGAGTTTGCATACAATAACTGTTTCCAGGCCAGCATTAGGATGTCACCTGTACGGGCGTAGATGTCGTACACCCTAATCTTGGGATGACGTTGGAGAGCGAGCTTTATTGGGACCTGAGATGGTTGTTGACGCAGCCAAGAAGGTGAAGCTCATCAGAGATCGACTTTGCATGGCGCAGGACAGACAGCGGCATTGGGACGATAGCCACCGAAGACCTTTACAGTTTGAGGTACAGCTTAGACTTAGGATTAGAATCTTGTTTGTTTTGTGATTTTTGTTTGATCATGTGATTGTTTTAGTTAAGTTGAGACCATAATTGTGCTAGGTTGGAGATCTGGTGTTCTTGAGGATATCTTCGACGCGTGGTACTATTCGCTTTGGTGGAGGTGGAAAGCTTAGTCCGCGTTTCATCGGTCCTTTCGTTATCAGCGGAAGAGTCGGTGACGTGTCATACAGACTGGACTTGCCCCCTGCCTTAGAGGGAGTCCATAATGTATTTCATGTGTCACAGTTGAGACGGTATATGACAAATCCTAGCCATGTACTGGATTATTCCGAGATCGGGTGGGCCCTACTCTTAGTTATCCAGAACAGCCTGTGGAGATTCTAGTTCGACGGGAGAAGGTGCTGATGAACCAGACGATATCCATGGTCCGCGTAGCTTAGAGGTATCACTCTCTAGGAGAGTCTACCTGAGAGAGGGAGGATGAGATGCGCGAGCAATACACTTATCTTTTTCAGTCTTGAGGTATAATTTTTCTATCCTTCTCATACATTCAGTTTTATCTTAATTTCGAGGATGAAATTATTTTAAGGACGGCAGATTTGTCACACTCACTTTTCTAATTAAGGGTATTTTAGTTTTTGTACATTTTTTTGAATTTATTTAAATATTAATTAAATAGATTGTTGTGTGTTTTGGATTGGTGCATTGATAGGACCTAGATGGTATAACCTTAGTCAACCTTGTCTAGAAGCCTAATAATGTGATTAGGTTTATTATTAGCTTATTAGTTTTAATTTACAATTTTTACCTATTTTCTAGAATTATTTAATGATTTTAAGTCATTTTATAAGCCTTTTAAGCTTTTTGTCATTTGGCCTTTGTAGCAACCTAGAAATGCTTGGACCATGACTTAATCTAACCCTAATACCCCCTAGCCATGGTCGGCAAAGCATAGCAGCCGCCCCTTCATTTGTGAAGAATTATCTTAGTCTCCACTAGATCAAAACCCTAGTTTCCCTTACTTCAAACCCTAACTTTCTCATCCGACATCCGATTTATGTCAAACGAATTGCATTGCGACCATGGGGAGGAGAAGAACTTGCTGGAGCACTGCTAGGAAGGAGTTGGAGGCGTTTACTTGAAAGAAATCGGTCGATGAAGTGCTCGAGGAGTCACTTTCATTAAGATTCCAACTCTCAATAGGTAAACCTCGATCTAGCAATGTTTCTTCTGATTTTCTTTATATTAGCATTCATCTAGGTACCCTCAACATATAGGCTTAGTTTCATTTGATTTGTGTCCGTTCGATGTGCGTATCGGACACGTATCGCAGTTACAACATAGGTGTTCGACAAAATTATCTAATGGATTGAAACTTGTTATTTTTCGATCTATCGCAGTTACAACATAGGTGTTCGACAAAATTATCCAATGGACTTTTATATCAAATTGGCGTTTCTAAAACACTAGTCCAAAACATGAAAATCTTTTATTTTCCTGTATCTCTGTTTGTTTGTCATGTATATTTAGAATCTGTCTAGGACTCTAGACTAATGACATTCTTCTTGATATTGGTTTCATGCACATTAAAAATATAATTTCTCAGCTACTATCTCTCCCCTCGTTTTAGGCATACTTTGATTCTTCACATCTTTCAGACCTAATTTAGAGCATATATATATAGTTTAAGAAAATCAAGAAAATAGCAGCTTAAGTCATTTATAATTCCAAGAAAAGGTGTGGTATTGTGATTGAAATGCATTTTGCTAAGGTCCAGAGTTCCGATCACATTCTATCATTATGTTACGTTTCATATCTCAAGGATTTTTTCTATCTATACTACTATATAATAAGAAAAGTTGAGGCTTCACCGTAATTTTTTTTTGTTCCAAACATATCCTTGTTTATGTTTACTGAGTAAAATTGTTCATTAAGTTTAAAATGGACAAGTAGGTAATTATATATAGAAAAAAAATTAAAGAGAGATTATTGTTTATTCTTTCCGAGTAGTATGAAATGCACATGGAAATCTTTTATTTTCTAAATGCAAGACGCAAGCTGTAAAGGAAAACCCAAAACATGTCCAAGGATCGTATCAGTGTCCAAGGGTCGTGTCCGTGTCAGTGTCAGTGTCCAAAACATGCACACACAGTGTCAGTGTCCAAAATTTTGAGTTTGTGTGTGTGTGTGTGCGTGTGTGTGTGTGGGTGGGTGTGTGTGTGTGTGGGAGAGAATGAGGAGGAGGAATTAGGTTAGGGTTTACCGTCGGAGAGGAGGAGGAGCTCCAGGAGGAGGAGGAGCTCGACGGGGGGGGGGAGGGAGTCGACGGGGGGAGGGGGGGGAGGGAGTCACCGCGGGGGAGGGAGTCGCCGGGGGGGAGGAAGTCACCGCGGGGGAGGGAGTCGCCGGGGGGAGAGGGGGAAAAAAATTTCGAGTTTCGATTTTTCGAGTGAGGGGGAAAAGGGAGTCATGTGCCCTAAGTAAAAAGTTAGCGACGTCCACTGTTGACGTCGCTAACCGTCGCAATAATTTTAATATAAGCGACATATTTTCTTAATATGTCGCTGAACGTCGCTATTCAGCGACATACTTTATCTAGTGTCGTCGAACGTCGCTATTCAGCGACGTATTGCGACGTTAATAGGAAGGAGTCGCTATATTATATAGTTAGCGACATAATTTCATTCCGTCGCTAAACGACGTCGCTAATAGAGCATATTTTAGTAGTGCGACCCCATAGTTTTTGACATGAATCGGGCTCGTGTCCGTGTCCAAACAGGACACGAATACGCTGCACGCGAAGGCCGCGCTTGTGCCCTGCTGTCGCGCGTTGATTGCGCGATGCACAGGCCATGTGGCCGCATGCACTTAGCATGTAGGTAGGGGCAACGTCTGTGGACACGTCCCCCAAGTTTTATGTCGTCTCGATACGAATCGAATGAGAAATTTCGACCGTACGGGTCGACACACGCACGCGCACGCGTGCACAGCCACCGCTGACACGGCCCTCGTGCCGACACATATGGACACATGGACTCGATTCGATGTGTCCTACGTGTAGCCCTATACCTAGCCTATCTTAGGACACGATCATGACACGTATGGTGGGACGTAAGAGTCCCTAGACTCGCCGTCCCGCGTGCACGATGCGCACTGTTCTGTGCACACGTGCACGGGCCGCACGTGGATACGGGCTTCATGTGCGTCAGACACGACACTTGGTCGTACGAGGAATCGGCCAGTAGGTCGGGGACGTGTTTGCCTAGGTGTACGCAAAGTTTCATGAGAAACGGTTCAGAATCGAGCGAGAAATCGAACTCGCACCGATTCATTTGACACACGTATCGATTTTCCGATACGCACTCCGTGGACACGATACGGACACGAGTTCGACCCCGTAAGTACCCGTACATGTCACATATATAGACACCTTCGTGTTTGCCAAGTTTCACGAATTCTAGTTGTGTATATTGCATTTTGGGTATTGAGTTGGTTTTCGGGTTTCGATTAATATATATAATTGAATTGTTTTGTCATATTTCAAATTGTTTGAGATTTAATTCATAATTTTTGAGTTTATATGAACGTATTAAGATTCTGGACTTGTGGGTTTTTGTACCTAATTTTGCTTTCAATTATTTCCTTCATATTATATATATCCTTATTGCCCTATATATATATATAATAGTATATATATATATATTTTTTTATATATATATATATATATATATATATAGATATAATTATATATATATATATATATATATATATATATTATGTATATGTATATATATCCTTATTGCCCTATGTATGTATATATATATATATATATATATATATATATATATATATATATAATATATATATATATATATATCTATATATATATTATATATATATATCTATATATATATTTTTATATATTGTTTTAAATATAGATATATATATATATATATATATATATATATATATTATATATATATATATATATATATATATTGTGATGAATTTTGTCGAGCTTTCATCCCAGTTGAGTTTCATTTTCCTTCGTAAAACCAACATTCTTTCTCCCTATACATATATGTGTATATATTAGGATATGTGTATATATATAATGTTTCCTTAAATAGATGTGTATATATGTATATATATGAATTTTATTTGGTGGTATATATAACATTTATTCTCAGATTTGTGCCCCCTAACCCGCAGCTCTTTATACACACAACACACACATCTCTCTTCACAAGTTCAAGTACATGTGTGTATGCATATACATGCATGTATGCATGTATATATATAATATATATTATAATATTATATAATTAATATATATTATATATATATATATAATATATTTTTTTTTTTTTTACATACATATATATAAAAATATATATATATATATATATATATATCTATATAAAATATTATATATATATATATATATATATATATATATATATATATATATATATATATATAGATATATAATATATATATATATATATTCATTCTAGGTATGTATCTACATATTCTATATATATTATATATTCTATATATATATATATATATATAATATATATATTATAAATATTATCTATATAATATATCAAAATATATATATCATATATATATAATCATATAGATATATATATATATATTATATATATTATATATATATATATATTGATATATATTATATATATATATATATATATATATATAGATATATATATATATATATATATATATATATATATAATCATTGTTTGCTTGTGAATGTAACCTAGGATGTTGGGTGTCACCCTCGAAATCCGTGTTACGTATTTTCGTATACGTTACAATTTCGGGTCCGTATTTTTATTAGTCATGGTTAGCTAGTCCTGGTTTTATTTTTAGCATGTTGCATTGGCATGGTTATTTTCGTATTTCATTGGTTTGGCTTAGCTTGGTTCGGTTAGCTTGGCTTGGTTTGCTTTTGGGTTCATCATGAACCCAAAGAAAACCCCTACCTACCACCACCATCATCATTTAAAATCCAACCCCCTTTCTCTCGCCTCTTTACTCTTGATTTATTTCTTCATCTTCTTCCTCTTAACTTCTCCACCTACCAAGAGAAGCTTAGGCAAGTACAATTTGCTTCATGGAGAAACTCCATTTTTGTGTTCTATTGTCTTCCCTCGCGAGATTCTAAGATACTTTAGAACTTGGCCTTTTTCATTTTGATGGATATTTTCTTGTAGATCTAATTTATATTTTTTATTTTCTTCTGATTTTGATCTATTAAACTTCATTATTTTCATGTTTCGATTGTTCCATGTTGTAGAGAATTCAATTTTACCCAAAAAGACCTTTGAAAAGTTGATTTCGACTTGTTTTGAGGAAGTTATGGCCAAAAGCATTTTTCGGTCATTTTTATGTTCATCTGTCAGCATGTCACAGTTTGGCCGCATATGATGTTGCGAATGAGCCGCATAAGCAGTATTCGCAGTTGGCCGCATATGATGTCGCAGTTGAGCCGCATGAGCCGCATGTCGCAGTTGCCGCATATGATGTCGCAAATGAGCCGCATAAGCTGCATGTCGCAGTTGGCCGCATAAATTCGCAGTTGAGCCTTATGTCGCAGTTGGCCGCATATGATTGCAAATGAGCCGCATATCGCAGTTAACGGCATAAGGTGTCGCATTTGGGACGCATAGCCCATGTCGCATTGAGTCGCATATGATGTCGCGAATGAGCCGCATAAGGCACATGTCGCAGTTGGCCGCATAAGGTTCGCAGTTGGGCCGCATAGGCCGTATATCGCAGTTGGCCGCATAAGGTTCGCAGTTGGGTCGCATAGGCCGTGGTCGCGGTTGGCCGCATATGGTGTCGCAGAATAGGCCGCATCAATGCCTATTTGTCTATTTCTAATTGTTATATGTCCTAATTGACCGAATTATGGCTCGAATTTCTCCCACTCCCACGTGAAAGTGTAGATCTTTTTTTTGGCATCAAGAATAGTCACTAGTTTTTTATGCAGTTTCTCTCATTCATGATAATGTAAGAATAGAACACGATAGTGGCCCGCTGTGGCGCACTCTTGACAAGTAAACTGACATGATATATCTCGACATGCTGTTACGACAGCTAGTCTGACATGACAAGTATAAAAGATCTCGACAACCCGTAGGCGATTGTGTTTGTACAAATAAACTGGTACTGTCTTGCATCATATCTAGGATGGGGATCCCTGAGTACCACGGTCAGGGGTACCTATTGAATTCACTAAGGCTAATAACTAGAATAATCCGTAGTCATGAGAGATTTCCTACTACAGGCAATCCCATTATCTGGGCGCTCAAGTGGACTTGTAACCTATCGACGAGTAGGGCACATGTCCAGCACACAGTCACGTGTTGCATTCTTCATAAACTGACATTCAACCTGTACCGGATGGTCTGCAGGGCTTGTGGCTGTTGGGATAATCTCATTGCATCTGCTAGTAACTAGGCCGTGATAATCCTAGTTAGTTAAAAGTATCAAGCCGTACACTTGATTGGCCGTGATTGATTGATGGAGTTTATTCCAGCTTAGTATTATCCTGATCCTGTACACAATTGTGACTTGACATGATTATTGATGCTTGCCTTAACAATAACGTCGGGGTCCAGTTCTGTTCAGGCGAAGGGTTACAACCCTGGTCCTTGTTTGGTTTAAGGGTACCTGCTCCCGAGCAGTTCTGTGTCCTCTCTTCGTTTATTGTCTTATTCACCCCATGTCATGTTCGTCATGTTTTACCTTACCTTATACCATGATTATTTATCCTGGCCTTAGCAATAAGATCAGGGGTCCAGTTCGGTTCAGACGAAGGTTACAACCCCGTCCTTGTTTGGTTTAAGGGTTGTAACCTGGCTCCCGGAGTAGTTCTGTGTCCTCTCTTCGTTTATTGTCTTTACTGTACCAATAGTATTTGAGACGGGTTTCTATTCAGGTGAAGGGTTGAAACCCCGGTCCTTGTTTGGTTTAAGGGTTACGGCCTGGCTACTTGAATGGTTTCTTCGTACTCGTTTACTGTTGTTATCTCTATTATTATCAGTTCTTAATTTATTATTTATCCTTATATTCTAATGTGATAATCTGATTTTAGTCCTAAGTGAAGCCTCCTTTGTGGCACTTGCTCTTTTCTGGATCTAACCCAGCTAGTTTTTGTGTGGCCAGATATCAGAGAAGCACCAGAGGATCCACCTGTCTTCCAGCCA
The DNA here is from genome assembly GCA_029216955.1 of Iris pallida. NCBI lineage: Eukaryota > Viridiplantae > Streptophyta > Magnoliopsida > Asparagales > Iridaceae > Iris > Iris pallida. Next base: position 20,783 of record JANAVB010033152.1, on the reverse strand, counting down.
GATGGTGACCACCAGCGTAACCCTGGCAACGAGTGGGTTTCTTTTTATCCTTCCACTTTATTGTAAAATTATTCTTTTGATGCATTTAGCCGACGAGCACGTGTTTAGCTCGTATTGCACCTTTACTTACTACCTGCCTACGGGCTGTACATTATTGACAGATCCTAGGGTTGATCATATATGCTAACTCTTGCTAGTCCTGACATTTTGTAACGACTAGCTTATGATCATCCAATAGTAATATGGGATGCCTTGCTATTATATATTTGGTGCTCTGATATCTTGTAACTATTATTGCTTGCTTGAGATTGAGACAATAGGCTTGTTCATGACCATAGAGACTGTTGGCTTGTATTTAAACCCTCACGATCTAGACACCGTGACCGTATAGCGAGGTGGGTTGCACTTCAATATACGTCGCTGGCTATGTACGCCCCGGCTCTCTCCAGTATTCTGGTTCTGGGGTGTTACATGGTTTTAGTGGTGGCCCATACAGGTCTTGTAAATCAAGATATATGAGGGTTTACCGAATAATGTCTCAATCATACTCGCCCTTTATCTCTGCTCGTATCTTCAAAATCCCTAAATCTTGACCTGATCACATGCTTATATCGTTGATCTGTCCTGGTCCTTCCTTATTGTTCCCTATGTCATCTCTTCTGTCTTCAGCGGATTATTCCTGTACCTGTCGATCAGCAAGGCGAGCACCTCCCGTTGACCAGCCGCAACCTGAGATCAAGCCCAGCATTCAGGAGTAGCCTCCAGAGTCTGCCTACCAAGGGAACCACCAATTCAGTCCGTCCTGCCTGCAGAGCCTGATGATGGCACTTTGGTGGGTCTCATCAGGTCCCTATTAGCTTCCCAGGATCGTCACGGAGATGCCTTGTACCAGGCGGTATCATGCTTTGACCAGAGGAGGTCATCAGGATAGCGTGGCCAATAGCTTCAAGCGCTTGAACCCTCCTTCTTCGTCGTAGTGAAGATGCGATCGCTGCAGATCATGGCTTCAGGACACAGAGGTGATTCTAGAAGCAGCCAGGACTCCAGAAAACGAAAAGGTGGCCGTAGTGCGCCTGCAGTTACTCGATCTTGCCCGCAGCTGGTGGCAGTGCAGGCCGATGATTAGTGGCTATTTTGGCAGTATTCAGAGAGATTCCAGACCAAGTATTTTGATGTTGTAGCTCGTATGATCTACAGACGAGGTTCAGCAATCTGAAGCAGATGGACAGGACGGTCGATGGATATGCGGCCGAGTTCTCCAGGCTTAGTCGTTTACTTCCACCGTGTGGCGACCGAGTTCGATAGAGCCCAGCGGTTCCATCAGGGGCTCCACCTAGAGATTTTATTGGCGGTGGAGCAGTTTGAGCATCGACTTTTGATGCAGTGTTGCGAGCAGCCCGGAGGCATGAGTATACCTCCCAGAGGATTGTGGATAGGACCGAGGTCGGAAGCGATCTCATGGCCTGATGAATCATCATCAGCACCATCCCCGACAGCCAGGGCTTTGACCATTGGAGCTCCGAGACGGGCAATCTCAGTGACCGTCGTTCAGCATTCCACCCCGATGTACCCTCAGCAGCAGAAGCAGAAGCATCTTCTGCAGTGGGATTTCACACTGCGGGAAGCTAGGGCATGTGGTATCAGAGTGTCGCAGAGCACAGCGTTTGTGCTTGGTTTGTGGTACCCCGACCACAGGTTGGGAACAGCTCTCGAACAGGGGGAGTTCATCGGCCTTCTTTAGTCCTTCAGTTAGAGGACCAACACCATTCCAGCAGCAGCTATAGTACCTATTTTCGAGGCCATTGCCGATGCAGGCCCAGGCATTCCAGCAGCACAGACCGCAGCATATGCCCAAGCCCAAGCCTGATCCAGAGTCAGAGGAAGCAAGGGGGCCCGCACCCAGGGCATGGTCAAGTGCTGGCTTTGACTATGGAGAAGAAAGGATTAGCACCAGGAGAGGTAGTGGCAGGTACTATTCTCGTCAACCCTTTCCAGCTTCAGTATTATTTGATTATGGTGCCTCGCATTCATTTATGTCTGCACGATTCCGACACGGGTAGGACGGGAGCCCGAGTTATTATCAATAAGGCTCTATACTTACTGGTAACGGACTTGTGGGAATAGATAGAGGGTTTTCCTCATGTTGGATCGTAGTTAGCGGTAGAGAATTCTCCGCTAATGATAGAGTTCCCGATGGCCGATTATGATGTGGTCTTAGGGATGATTGGTTGAGGGACCAGTATGCTAGGATAGACTGCCACATTGGTAGGGTTATTTTTAGCATTCCACGAGCCAGAGTTTTCCTTCTCCCAAGGCAAAGTTAAACCTTCTCCTCCAGTGTTGCGGATGGCAGTAGCAGTAGTACAGTTACCTTGGATAGTCGAAGAGTTTCTAGATATTTTTCCAGAAGAGCTTCTAGGGATGCCGCCAGAGCGAGAGATCGAGTTTACCATCGACTTGATTCCCGGGACAGCCCAGTGTCAGAGAGAGTCTACAGGATGGCGCCGTCAGAGCTAGAGATATTGTACAAGATGATTAAAGAACTCAGAACCAAGAGATTCATTTGTGCTAGTGGATCGCCTTGGGAGCCCTGATGCTTTTTGTGAAAAAGAAGGATGGTACGTCCAGATTATCTGTAGATTATCGTACCTTGAACTCAGTGACAATCAGAACAGATACCCTCTCCGAAATAGATGACTTGTTTGATCAACTCAAGGGCAGCAGTAGTCTCGAAGATTGACTTGCGGTCAGATACCATCAGATCAGAGTCAGGGAGCAGGACATCCTGAAGACAGCATTCAGATCCCGGTATGGGCATTGGGAGTTCCTTGTGATGCCATTTTGAGCAACCAATGCGCCAGCAGTATTCATGGACCTCATGAATCGTATCTTTATGCCTTATTTGGATTAGTTCGTGATTGTGTTCCTAGACATCCTGGTCTACATCATGAGTGAGGCGGAGCATGAGAAGCTTCTCAGAATCGTCCTCCAGATTCTCAGGGAGCACCAGTTGTATGCCAAGTTCAGTAAATACGAGTTCTGGCTCGATCGATTTCGTTCTTGGGTCATATCACACCAGAGGAGTGGAGGTAGATCCCCAGAAGATCATGGCCATTGAAACATGGCCGGTACCTAGTACAGTGGTAGAAATTTGCAGTTTTCTTGGCTTGGCCGGCTACTACCGACGATTTATTTCAGACATTGCTCGAATTTCAGCGCCATTACCCAGTTGACCCACAAGGATGTGTTTGCTTGGCAACAGAGTGCCAGATTCTTTTGAGAGGTTGAAGCGAGGCTTGATGACGGCTCCTATTCTCACGCTTCCAGATGGAACCGAGGATTCTTAGTGTATTGTGATGCTTCGGGCAGAGGTTTAGGATGTGTTCTGATACAGCATGGGAAGGTAATACCTTATGCATCACGACAACTTCGTAATCATGAGAGGAATTACCCAACCCATGACTTGGAGCTGGTAGCAGTAGTGTTTGCATTTAAGCTTTGGAGGCACTACTTCTATGGAGATAGGGTGGAGATTTTTACCGACCACAAGAGTCTGAAGTATGTGTGCACCCAGAAGGATCTCAACATGCGTCAGAGAAGATGGCTAGACTGCTTGTGGATTATGACATCAACTTGCAGTATCATCCTGGGAAGGCCAACATTGTTGCAGATGCATTGAGCAGGAGAGCTGGAGTTTATTTCTTACAGCGCAGTCGAGTTATTAGTCGATCTTCAGAAGATGGGAATAGAAGTTGTCCTTCCTACCAATGTAGCATTGATGGCCAGCAGGTTCAGTCCAGCATAGTCGAGAGGATCCAGATGGCGCAGTCGACAGATTCCAAGCTTCAGCGGCTCAGAGTAGAGTGTGAGGCGGGACAAGACCAGAGTTATGCATTCATAAACATGGTACACTTTGACATGGTAAGCGCCTTTGTGTACCCAGTAGAGATATCAGACAGGAGATCATGGCAGAGACCCACAGTTCGTAGTATTCCATTCATTCCGGTGGCACAAAGATGTACCGTGATATCCGCCAGCACTTTTGGTGGAATGGAATGAAGAGGGAGATAGCCTGGTTTGTCTCTCGTTGTTTAGTCTGCCAACAAGTTAAGGCTGAACATCAGAGACCAGCTGGACTACTTCAACCATTGCCAATTCTATAGTAGAAATGTGAGCATATAACCATGGATTTTGTGACTGATTGCCTAGATCCCCGCTGGCAGAGACGATATTTGGGTTGTCATAGACAGGCTCGCGAAGGTGGCACAGTTTCTCCCATTCAGAGTTGGTCATCGACGGCTCAGCTAGCGGAGATGTATCTCCGGCAGATTATCAGTTGCGCGATGTACCAGTCAGTATCACCTAGGACAGAGATTCCAGATTTATGTCACACTTTTGGCGTAGCCTACAAGAGAGTTTGAGGACTCGCCTCCAGTACAGCTAGTGTATCACCCACAGACAGATGGTCAGTCAGAACGTCCCATACAAACCTTGGAAGACATATTGAGATCTTGTACCCTCGACTTCGGTGGTTCGTGGAAAGATCACCTGCACCTGGTAGAGTTCTCATACAATAACAGTTTCCAAGCTAGTATCCAGATGGCACCATTCGAGGCACTGTATGTAGAAAGTGCCGATCTCCGCTAGCATGGGACGATGTCGGAGAGAGGCAGATGCTCGGTCTAGAAATGATTGCTCAGACCGTTAGGTGGTCAGGAGAGTCAGAGATCATCTTCGAGTTGCCCAAGATCGCTAGTGCATTGGGCCGATTCTCATCGACGCCCTCTTGAGTTTTCTGTCGACGACCATGTATTCCTGAGGATTTGCCTAACCGTGGCGCCATTCATTTCGGCGTGCGGGAAAAGCTTAGTCCTAGGTATATAGGGCCATTTGACATTCTGGAGCGAGTAGAATGTATCCTATCGTCTAGCCTTCCACCATCGTTATGTGAGGTGCATGACGTATTCCATGTATCCCAACTGTGACGTATATCCCGGACCCGAGCCATATCCTGGATCATTCGAATTGGTTGTTGGTACCAACCTTTCGTATGAGGAGAGGCTCGTGTCTATATTGGACCGAAGAGAGAAGACACTCAAGAACAAGACTATCAAGTTAGTTCGAGTTGCTTGGGGTTCACTCTTTGGGTGAGTCAACGTGGGAGCGTGAGGATGATATCCGATCATGATATCCCGACCTGTTTGACTCGTGAGGTATAATATCCTTCTTATGCCTTACACTTTGAACCCTTGCTTGCATATTTGATTGCTTAATTGATTGCTTAGCTGTAGATTGCATCTGATAGTGTAACATGTCCCAACACCTCTAGCCTCTTTAATTAAATTTTGAGGACAAAATTCTTTTAAGGTGGGTAGAGTTATCACCCTCGAATCCGTGTTAAGTATTTTCGTATACGTGTACATATTTTGGGTCCATTTTTATTAGTCATGGTTAGCTAGTCATGGTTTTATTTTTGGCATGTTGCATTGGCATGGTTATTTTGGTATTTCATTGGTTATGGCTTAGCTTGGTTCGGTTTAGCTTGGTTTGGTTTGCTTTTGGGTTTATCATGAACCCAAAGAAAACCCCTACCTACTACCACCATCATCATTTAAAACCCAACCACCTTTCTCTCTCCTCTTTACTCTTCATTTATTTCTTTATCTTCTTCCTCTTAACTTCTCCACCTACCAAGAGAAGCTTAGGCAAGTGCAATTTGCTTCATGGAGAAACTCCATTTTTGTTGTTCTATGTCTTCCTCGCGAGATTCTAAGATACTTTAGAACTTGGCCTTTTTCATTTTGATGGATATTTTCTTGTAGATCTAAGTTTATACTATTTTCGATTTTCTTGGGTTTTGATCTATTAAACTTTATTATTTTCATGTTTTGATTGTTCCATGTTGTAGAGAATTCAATTATATCTAAAATAAACCTTTGAAAAGTTTGATTTCGACTTGTTTGAGGAAGTTATGGCCAAAAGCATTTTCGGTCATTTCTATGTTCATCTGTCAGCATGTCGCAGTTGGCCGCATATGATGTCACGAATGAGCCGCATAAGCCGCATGTCGCAGTTGGCCGCATATGAAGTCGCAGTTGAGCCGCATGAGCCGTATGTCGCAGTTGGCCGCATATGATGTTACGAATGAGCCGCATAAGCCGCATGTCGCAGTTGGCCGCATATGATGTCGCAGTTGAGCCGCATGAGCCGCATGTTGTAGTTGGCCGCATATGATGTCGCGAATGAGCCGCATAAGCCGCATGTCGCAGTTGGCGGCATAAGGTGTCGCAGTTGGGCCGCATAAGCCGCATGTCGCAGTTGAGCCGCATATGATGTCGCGAATGAGCCGCATAAGGCACATGTCGCAGTTGGCCGCATAAGGTATCGCAGTTGGGCCGCGTAGGCCGCATGTCGCAGTTGGCCGCATATGGTGTTGCAGAATAGGCCGCATAAAGCCTATTTTGGCTATTTCTAACTGTTATATGTCCTAATTGACCGAATTGTGGCTCGAATTTCTTCCAACTCCCAACGTAAAAGTTGTAGATCTTTTTCTTGGCATCAAAAATATGTCACTAGTTATTTTATACATTTCTCTCATTCATGATAATATAAGAATAGAATACGATAGTGGCCCGCTGTGGCGCACTCTTGACAATTAAACTGACATGATATCTCGACATGTTGTTACGACAGCTAGTCTGACATGACAAGTATGAAAGATCTGGACACCGTGGGCGATTGTGTTTGTACAAATAAACTGTTACTGTCTTGCATCATGTCTAGGATGGGGATCCCTGAGTACCACGGTCAGGGGTACCTACTGAATTCAACTAAGGCTAATAACTAGAATAATCCAGTAGTCATGAAGAGATTTCCCAGCTACAGGCAATCCCGTTATCTGGGCGCTCAAGTGGACTTGTAGCCTATCGACGAGTAGGGCACATGTCCAGCACACAGTCACGTGTTGCATTCTTCATAAACGGACATTCAACCTGGATAACCGGATGGTCTGTAGGGCTTGTGGCTGTTGGAATAATATCATTGCATCTTACTAGTAACTAGTCCTGTGATAACCTTAGTTAGTTAAAAGTATCAAACCGTACTCTTGATTGGTCGTGATTGATTGGATGAAGTTTATTCCAGCTTAGTCTTATCCTGATCCTGTGCAAGATTGTGACATGACATGATTATTGATGCTTGCCTTAACAATAACGATCGGGGTCCAGTTCTGTTCAGGTGAAGGGTTACAACCCCGGTCCTTGTTTGGTTTAAGGGTTGTAACCTGGCTCCCGGAGCAGTTCTGTTTCCTCTCTTCGTTTATTGTCTTATTTCAACCCCATGCCATGTTCGTCATGTTTTACCTTACCTTAATACCATGATTATTTTACTGGCCATAGCAATAAAGATCAGGGGTCCAGTTCTGTTCAGGCGAAGGGTTACAACCCCGGCCCTTATTTGGTTTAAGGGTTGTAACCTGGCTCCCGGAGCAGTTTTGTGTCCTCTCTTCGTTAATTGTCTTCACTGTACCAATAGTATTTGAGACGAGTTTCTATTCAGGTGAAGGACTGCAACCCCGGTCCTTGTTTGGTTTAAGGGTTGTCGCCTGGCTACTTGAATGGTTTCTTCTACTCAGTTTACTGTTGTTTTTTCTATTATTATCAGTTCTTTATTTATTATTTATCCTTAATATTCTAATGTGATATGCTGGTTTTAGTTCCTAAGTGAAGCCTCCTTTGTGGCACTTGCTCTTTCTGGGGTCTAACCCAGCTATTTTTTGGGCCAGATATCGGAGCAGCACCAGAGGATCCACCTGTCTTCCAGCTAGATGGTGACCACCAGGCGTAACCCTGGCAACGAGTGGGTTTCTTTTTGTCCTTCCACTTTATTATAAAATTATTCTTTTGAGGCGTTTAGCCGGCGAGTACGTGTTATCTCGTATTGCACCTTTACTTACTGTCTGCCTACGGGTTGTAACATGATTGACAGATCCTAGGGTTGATCATGTATGACTAAACTCTTGCTAGTCCTGACATTTTGTAACGACTAGCTTCATGATCATCCAATATGTATATGGGACGCCTTGCTATTATATATTTAGTGCTCTGACATCTTGTAACTATTATTTCTTGCTTGAGATTGAGACAATAGGCTTGTTCATGACCATAGGAGACTGTTGGCTTGTAGTTAAACCCTCAAGTATCTAGACAGCCGTGACCGTATAGCAAGGTGGGTTTACTTCAATATACGTAGCTGACTATGTACGCCCCTGCTCTCCAGTATTCTGGTTCTGGGGCGTTATATTGGGTCAGATTAGGATTGACCCAATAAGCCTAGAATGGCCGAGTCGACCGACAAGTTGACCAAGTTGACAAAAGTCAACTTTGGGTCAAACTTGATCCAAATCGACTCAAATGAACTTAGAATGACTTAAAAACTTGTGCTTGACCTAAAAATTAGTAAACGGACTAGTTGACATATAGTTGACCTGGTTTGACAAGAGTTGACCAGGTTTGACCAAGTTGACCAAGGGTTGACTTTGACCTAGAAGGACCTAGAATCATGTAGAATTGTATTGTAAGCATTCCTTATGATATTTTAGACCTTGTTGTGACTTGTGGTGGTTCTAAATAGGATTGTATCACTCCAGTTCAGTTGCACTTCCTCATCAGCAGTTTGGATTGCCAGGCGAGTACATTCTCTGATCGTTTCATTCTTGCTTCGACATATTTACTTGTTATAGACTAGTTTACTTGTTGTTGTCATGATGTTATCACGGATTAGTACTATATGGACCTTTCATGCGATGTTATCCCCTCGGATACATCAGGTATATTGTGCTCATGTACTTTATCTTGTGCATCGTCTACTCTTTGTATTTGTATTTATTCATGTATACTCATGTGACATTCATGTACACTGATGATCGTGTGAGCCTTCATGTATAATCTATGTTCATGTGGACTAGCTATCTATGTGACGTACTACTTTCATGTGCAATAACATAAGCTGGACAGATCCTTGTATACTGATTGGGGCATGGAGAGTATTTATTTGGTTATGTGATCTACACCCTTTTCTTGTACAACTCCAAACTAGATTTAAGTCATGTATAACCTTAGCCAGTTTACATAACCAATTGTGCTCTACACGACGTAGTTAGTTTAGTTCTCTTATTATATCATGTATATCTATTTCCATATATCATGTTCTCTTTTATAGTCTCATTTCTTTATCAGTAGTTCATGTATATTATTCTATAGCTTGTTTCATATTTTCTTTCATTTTAAGATCTGTGTGAGAGAGTATTTGTTCCTGTCCTGATTGGACCTGTTGAAATATTACAGATATGAGGATTGCTGCGATACTTACTATGGAGCAGGCTTAGTTGACACAGGTGACCTGGACCCTCAACAAGATCCAGTAGTCGCTGAGGACTTGCCATTAGTTTAGATTGGACTTATATATCATTATCTAGTCATTAAGACGTTGTGATTGTATTAAGATATTAATTATGGTGTAGTTTACACCGAGACTTGTTATTCATATTGTGACTCTCTGTTGAGAATCTTATCTTCTTTTCTATCTTAGTTGTGATTGAGATTACTTATTATATTGTTCTCTATTCGGAGCATATTCTAGATTGTGTTAGATGTTAGACCTAGGACAGCGTTCTACCGCCGATACTGCACTGCAGTAGGCTGGACATACCCACTTCTTGCCCTTATACTAGGTGCGGGTCGTGACAATTATAAAATATTTTCTTCAAATAACTAAAGCACTTATTATGTAACATCTCCTATTTTTTATTATGTAATAAATTAGCATAAAATATATGTGCAAAGCACGTGCACAATGCTAGTATATATCTATATAATGCCAAAAGTTGGCTTCACTGTTGAAATTTTCTTTCAAAAAATATCCTTCAATACATCTACGAATTAAAATTTTAATTAAAACTAATAGGGGTATCTAGATAATTAAAAAGATCCAATAAAATTAAGTTTGGATGTGATAAATATGTATTAAAAGTAGGCATGCATGCATATAGTATAGGAGTCAAAAGAGAAAAATGTAAAAACTAAGCTTCAGAAATGAATGATAGTTACTAAGCACATAAAACCAAGAGACAATGTAGACAACTAAAATTATTATTTAATTTTTTCAAACAGTTATGAAATACATGCAACACACGTGCATATATACTAGTATATAATAAAATAACTTGAAAGACTTCACCGTAAAACTTTCAAGATTCCTAAAATGTCCTTAAGTTACCTTCTTTGATTATTTAAAATATAACTAATGGTGTAATCATAATTATAATACAATTATCAGTAATGTCACATACCATCAATAGCCACTATCAAATAAATACTTATATCCATTATCATGTCTCTTCCCATACTTTCTATAGTGGTATAAATACTATTATTTACAAATATCTTATTTTCCAAAAAAGAAAAGATTCATTACAAATATTTGACTTTTCAAATAGAAATAAAGTAGCATAATAAAAGTTGCTAATTGTAAAATATTTTCTTCAAATAATTATAAGCAACTAATTATGCAACATCTTATTTTTTTATGTAATAAGCATAAAATATACGTGCAAAGCATGTGCAAAATTGCTAGTATATATATAATGAGAAAAGTATTCTCCACCGTAGAAGTTTTTATTCCAAAATGTCTTCATCTATATTTACTAATTATAATTGCTCATCTATATCTATACTACTACTAATAATGATAAATGTAGGCTTCACGTGTTATTTTTATTCCAAAAATGTCTTCATCTATATTTACTAATCTGGAAATTGATGAGATATCCACTTTCGGGGTAGGTGTTTATAAAAATCCACCCGTAGGGTGGGTTTTATGAAATATCAATATTATGTATTTTTACATTAAATATTCAAGATTTCCTTTAGATGCTCTGCATTTATAAAATTGTTATTTTGATAATACCATAGCTACCCCTTCGTGCAAATTTGGTCATATATATGTATTTGAATTCACAAACTCAGATTTGGATTACAATTTTCGTCTTCTTCTCTTCACGAGAGATCTGAATTCTATTGCTCTCATCTTCAACAGAGATCGCAAAGATCATTCGTAGTTCACTATACTTTTCTTCAGTCGAACTCTCATCATCATCATCATCTTCGTGGAGAGATTTAAAGTTCTTCGACGATTAGATCACTGTGCTCGGTTGTTTGTACTGATATAAAACAACAATGAAAAGTATGATATCAATCAATACATACTTTAAAAAAAAGAAAGAAAAAAGATCGTTCTCTGTGATCTTAACACGGGAAATTATTATTCTTCATGATTTTAACACGGAGAATGGTCATTCTCAGTGATTTTAACACGGAGAATTGCCATTCTCCTGCATTCTAACACGGAGAAAGCCATTCTACGTGATTTTACAACGGAGAACGATCAATCTCTGTAATTTTAACACGGAGAATGATTATTCTCCAGCATGCTAACATGGGAATAGCCATTCTCCGTGATCTTATCACGGAGAATGGCCATTCTCTATGATTTTAACGTAGGGAATGGCCATTTTCTGCATTCTAACATGGGGAATGACCATTCTACGTGATTTTACAACGAGAATGGCCATTTCCGTGATTTTAACATGGAGAATGACTATTCTCTGCATGTTAACACGGAAATAGCCATTCTCCATGATTTTAACATGGAGAATGGCCATTTTCTGCGATTTTAACAACGGAGAATGGCAATTCTCTGTAATTTTAACACGGAGAATGACATACATTTTAACACAAGGAATGGCCACTCCATGATTTTAACATGGAGAATAGTAATTCACCGTAATTTTAACACGAGAATGTCACTCCCAGAACTAGAATACTAGAAAGTAAGAAACAAAGCCATCTACGTATATCAAAGTACGCAGTACTCCAATGTACGATCAAAGCTGTCGAGAAGGCAAGTGGGAAGACTCTAGCATGCCACTGACTCTTATGGTCGAACAAATCTTATCTCAATCCAACAACAAGTATCAAGAGTATATCAAATATGAAAGTAAAAAAGGTGTCCCAAAATACTATATCATACATGATCATGAAGCTAATGAATACAAAATGCTACACTGACAAAGTACCAATATACATGATCACTATATCAGTCTAGATCTATATAATACATCATGTTGACCGAAGTCTGAGAAAGTCTCAAAATAATAGGGCTAACACATGCTCTAGCTAACACCACCAAAATGAAATCACGAGCGGTACAAAAGGGAACCCACTCGTGAGAAGGAACAACCACAGATCTAAGCCGGCGGTGGGTAATCCAGAGAAAGGTAGGAAGAATCCTCGGGCTCCAACGGTAAATCTGGCCAAACAAAACCAGTGGGGTCAGGCCCCAAATAGCAAGTACCACAAGGAAGCTCGAGGTGCACGACAAAAACCCAACAACAACACAATACATAATGACAGAAGTAAATAAATGTGGGTCGAGACTAGTGCGGTACCAATGCACGTATCTCAAGAATATAATGACTGAATGGAAATACTGAACAATATAGCTATGGAACAGAATAATCCGATGAGCAACAAGGGTTTAGGAACTACTAGGAATTAGAGCTACAACCCTTAAACTAAACAAGGACCGAGGTTACAGATATTTTCCCTAGAACTTAGCCTCTGTCCACTCACCGACACAAGAGCATATAAGGTAACACACAATTAATTGTGCACGGCCAATCATTGCATACGGCTTTCTATCATTACCTATCTAGGGTTATCAATCCTAATTATAGTATGCAAGTTGAGGATTTTTTGCAACTACCTGACTGCAGATACCCGGATGTCCAGGGGTACGAGTAGTGATCTATTGCCCAATAAGACAGCTGTCAGATGAAACGTGTCTTGACTTGTAACATGAACAACCATATCATATACTTGTAGAAGAAAACATATAACTGACTGTGCCGTAACCCGGCACGACATGTGACTCGATCGTATATCAATACGCCAAACTTGGTAGTCATGGAGCCCTTGCCTAGCAGGGTTGAGCCACCTCATGGGGCCCTTGGAGCTCGAGGTTGGCAGTGCGAATTTCCTCCTACAATGATCTACTTAAATTTTACTAGTCATTTACCTTATCATAATCATGTCAAATTCTTAAGTCGTGGACACTCAAGAATTTCCTAAGATGACGTGTGTTATGTACGAATAATTTGTAAGTTATCACTTACGAACATTCCCGTACAAACTGTAATGCCCCGCTCCGTTCGGTGTATTACGATGAGTCGTTGACTCGAAGAGTTGCGTTGACCCGATGAGATATCGATGCGAATCGATACAAGAGTTACGTTGGCCAAAGGTAAGAGTCGATTGTCTATAATCGAATCGATGCAAAAGATAGTCCCGTTGAGAAAGTGCTGATTTTAGTTGATCTGGTGTGCAAGCTATGCTTTTACGCTAGACGATAAGAGGTCGGCATTTTGCCTTATGCAATGAAGTATCCGCAAACCCAATCGTGGCCTTGCAACGGATTGTGGCATGGGCACGATAGGCCAAATCAACCGAGTAGTTCAAAGAAATGGCTAAGTGTCACGACCCGCGCCCTAGAGTTAGGGCACGAGAACGTAACCGCCCAGCCTACGCCGCAGTGTCGGCGGTAGAACGCTATCCTAGGTCTCAATACATCTAACAGTATAAGACTAAACAGTTATACTCCCCGAATGGGGGTGACATAGCAGATACAAATTCAATCACATCTAAGGTAGAGCATGATAAGGATAGATAAATGAAATCCAAAATAAATACAGGAGATAGAAGTCTAAGTGTCTAAGATACATGAACCCAGAAGTACATCTCAAAACCCAAATAAAGATACAGTAATCCACAAAGTAAATACAACTCCGACAAAAAGAAAATAACTACCTAAACAACCTCTAATGTGTCTCCTCTAGGCTAGCAGACACCTCCAGGCTATCTGTAAAATTTATCAACAGGTCCAGTCAGGACTGGAGCGAGTACAGTACATCTCAACAGATCATAGCAGGTTAGAAAATAATCATGCAGTAAAGTAAGATACAGGTACTGAAAGAAAACAGTATGTAAACAGGGGATAACTGTAATAGAAATATCTACTATACATAGAGAACTAGCATGTGACTAGTGAGTCAGAGTACAATATGAACATGTAAATGGCCTGGGATGATTCAATAAAGACACTACGGAATGATTCAATGAAGATACTACTGGTGTATTATTCACATGTCCACTTCTACTCCCCCGTACCCCCAATCAATACACAAGGATCCAGCCAGGTTATGATACTATGTTCAGACCCCGAAGGTGATAGACCCCGAAGGTGATAGACCCTGAAGGTGATAGACCCCGAAGGTGATACATAGTAGACCCATAAATGGGATAAGGATTCCAGGATGACTCTGTGATCATAAGAGTATATGTCACAAGTGATCGAAGAATCAACGAAGCATAGTGATACGCCATGCAAGTGAAACGCACAAAACATAGAGTACCCGATGCTCCCTAAGGATAACATCTCAAGAAGGGATCCATATAGTACCAATCCGTGTGACCAACGTGATAGTACAAGTAAAGTAATCTACTGCAGGAAATAATTCTAAGCAAGATATAAAATGATCAGAGAATGTACTCGCCTCGATAACCTGAACAGCTGATAAGTATAGGGGGTCCCACTGAAGCCACAGAGTCCTATTTAAAGCAACACAGGTTACAAGGGGTTCAAGTTGTAATAAATGAATCTCTATAATCAATCTACATTATTCTAGGTTCTTCTAAGTCAAAACAACTCTAGGTCGACTCCGGTCAATAATCTAGTCAACTAGGTCAAGTGTTGACTTAAGTTGACTTTGGGTCAACTGGTCAACTCTGGTCAAACTGGGTCAATTCTAGTCTAATATAAAGTGTACTTCGTTATTTGTACGTCGAAACTTACGACACACGAATCGAGATAAGGAGATTATCGGTATGGTTGATAATCTTATTATAGTGATCCATGTCCAACTTGTCAATTTCAGCGACGTGAGATCACTGGAATTGGCTGATCTCAGTTTCGTTGTACTAATCCCGAAATACGAACATTATATGAATTAATTATTAATTAATTATAAAAAGGTTAAACTCAGAGAAATTCTTAACAAACATTGTCGGACGATGAAATAGACATCGCCAACGTGTCCAGAATGGTCAATTAGTTAGGATAGCCTATCCATCGGTCCAATTTGGACACAAGGGCAAAAAGGTAATTTCGGGTCAAAACGGTGTCCGTGTCGGAGCCGTTTTGCACCGAAAACGTGCAGAAAATAAGTCAATAAAATATAACAAATTATATGTCCACGAAACCAGAATGTCGATACGAACCCAACGGTATCTCCAGAATTGGATTCCGTTGACCCGATCTCATTTTGGCCCGTTGACCAGAACTTGGAATTTCGGTTTGCACGGAAATGCGTGTCGGAGCCAAAGTTCTCAAAACTCAGCAAAACTACCTGTCAACAAGTCCAGAATGATGATACGAACTAAACGGTATCTCCAGAATTGGATTCCGATGAGCCGATCTCAAAATGACCCGTTGACCCGATATTGGTATTCGACTTGCACCGAAATGCGTGTCGGACCCAATGTCCACCAAAATCTAGCAAATTATATGTCAACAAGTCCAGAATGACGATACGAACTCATCGGTATATCTGGAATTGGATTCCGATGAGCCGACTCAAAATGTCCCGTTGACCCAGAATATGGGACCCACTTTGCACCGAAAAACGTGCTCGGGCCTACATTCTCCAAATCCAACAAATTTTATATGAAAACATGCCAGAACGATGCCACGAATCTAATGGTGGTGTCAGAAATGAAATCTGGTGTCCCGTGTTCAAAATGGAATTTTACAAGTTGGAAATTACGAATTCGGACGACCAACTTTGGCGTCGAATTCAACCAATCAAACAAGCTCACAATGAAACGAAACTGGAGGAGTAGCAAGAGGTTATCCCAGCTTCGCACCGGAACTGGTTGCATGCCAAACGGAGCTGCGGTGGGGAGATACAAGCTGACGAATTTGGCCCCGCGAACTGTCTAAATTTAATACAATTTAAACGGTCAACTTGGTGGTCGGTTTTGATGTATCAAACGATAAAATTAACGGACGAAAATTGACAGGGATGAAGGTGGATATACCGAGATTGTGACGGAGCGAAGAAATTGCCGATCCAACAGTCAGATCTCCAGAAAAACGTGCGCGAAGTTGCTGCGACGGGGCGCCAAAACGAACTTCATTTCGCGCGCGTCCACGACGGAACGTCGTTCAAAACGCACGAATCGCCTATACGTCTTGCTGGAATAGGAGAGGCAGACCCAGGAGGTCGCCGGAGTTCGTGCTCCGTGGAGGGGCACGGCCACGACTGTTCGTGGCCGCGACGGCGCTGTACGCCCTCGTGCGCGCGCGCAAGGGGCGCACTGCTGCTGTCGGTTGTTTGCTGCTGTGGCAGCGCGCGCAGGGGGCTGCACGGCCTAGCTCGCCGGCGAGGGCCGACCATGCTCGGCCAGTGGTGGCGGTATGGCGAACGTGGTGGTGGCATATGGATGGGTATTGGTGTAGGCCGTTTGGGGAGGATGTAGGGTGGTTTTAGTCAATAGGAGAGAAGAAAGGAAGGGAGGAGCTGTCGGGGTAGGCCAACGGCCAGGACGGCGGAGGCCGGCCAGGGGCCACGGCCAGCGGGCCGTTGGCCAGGAGGAGAGGTCGGTGAGGCTTGCCATGGGAGGAGAGCTGCTGTGTTAAGTTGTTGTATGGGTTGTGTAGTTTTGTTTGAATGAAACAATTAATTAGAAGAGAGAGAAGATGAGATGCTTTCCTAGAATTTAGGGCCGGGCTGTGGCCAAGGGAAGAAAAAGTTGGCTATGAGTGATGGAGGGAAATGGATGGTTGAGATTCATTTAATGGGAAATCAATGGCTAGGATTCAATGGGGGAAAAATACATCATTCCATGGAATTAAAATCAATAGAAATTTCTATTAAATATAGAAAAAAATAGGCAAAATGAGTACTAGTATTTTTTGGGCAAGAAAATATAGGGTGTCCCGATAGAGAATAACATGAGCTAGACTGGGCTCGTGGAGCCGAATTGGGTGAAAATCGAACATCCAGCAATAAATGAATTAAAAAAGGCGTTGATGATCATGGGCAAATAAGTGCAAGGGGATTCCAATAAATGGGACACAAGTGGCGAACGGATAGTAGACTCAAAGTGGGCCATGTCCATAGTTTGGGGCTGACAGGTTTTGGTCGACAGGGACCCACAAATCAAGTTGGAAAATGAATGTGACGCCGTGGAGTGAAATAAAATCGGTCACGTGTCGGGAAAGTTGTGCGAATCAAATGGAGCACAAAATGACGTGTCTGAGTGGGACACGAAGGTCATGGGTGACGAGCGTCTTGAGTAGATCATCAATGAGGAGTTGGTTTCAAGGAAAGACTGGTCTGGCGCTCCCAATTTAAAGTCATGGTAACGCACTGAAAATGATCAAGGAAAGAGTGGGAAAAATAAATATAATCAAATGGTCTAAATCGACCCGAAGTTCAGCGAAGCAAAAGAGCACAAGGGAACAAGTTTGGATGGGACACCATATACCGTCATGAAGGTAATCATGTCCACTCCAAACTCATGAGAAGATTTCCAAAGTTGAACATCCCTGATACTCCAAATATCAATGGTATGAAAAAGTACACTTACAGATAAATAAATAAAATGAAATATTTTTCAAAACCAAATAATCAGAAAAACAAAATAAAAATAAAAATTTCAACCCGAAATTCAGGTGCTCACATCCTACCCACCTTATAAATTTCGTCCTCGAAATTAAAATGTCCATACTCCTTCTAGGTCAAACCCCCACAATCAAAGTCCCAGATTAAAACAAAGCATACCATCAAAGGACGACATACAGGGTCATGGCATATGGTGGTTGTAAGTCTCATCTAGGTATACTAGTTATGCTAACTGAATCGGTCATAGGGTATCAAACACACAGGCATCTAGGGTGCTAAACAAAGTTACAAAAACGACAAACCATCAAAACTGTAGGCAGTCTACCATCCTATGAAAACTGGTACTTATCATAATAATAAGGAAAGGTAACTACTAATTATATATAAAGGGTTCAGAAAAATCAAAATCAAAGTTAGAATGAAAGTCACTTGCGAAAATCCAATCACAATATATATTAAATATTTATTCTCGATACGATCTAAGTTGATCAATTGGGAAAATCAAAATTTAGGCAATGTGGAGGACAGTTCAACAAAGTCTGAGATCGAGCATACAAGGATAGAGATTCAGGTCACAATCAAATTTAATTCAATTAGTACACCAAAGAAGAAAAGATAATCGAAGTTGATTTGGTCGTGATTAAGGAAACTAGGATTCAATGATATTGAAAAACCCCTTTTGAGAAAACAGAAAAAGATTTCATACAAAGTCAGCAAATCATCCCTCTCTAATACTATCAGTTTATCATTTGCCAATCATATTTTTTCTCACAAACCCCATATAAAATCAACCTTCATATGACTACCCTCGAAATTTTATAACCTTCAATCATCTAAACCTTTACCACAATCACCATAGACAAATTCCAAACTTTCAAACATTTTCCACGAAGCATACCCCTCTTAATGTTATCAACACTTACCCATTTAATCAAGTTTCCAATTCTTCACCTCGTTCTAAATTAGATCCGAAACCTCCAAATCCAGTTTATGGAATCCTCGTACTTGTTTAAATCAAGCCTCGTATTTATTCAACCCTAATACCACTATGTCATGCAAAATTTATTCTCGTTTTATAAATCAACCTTCACATTTCTTCAACGTTCACCTTCAATTATTATCCTTTTGAATTTTACACATTTTTTTTTCAATCATCCAAAATAATTCCTATAACTTAAAATTCTTATGTTCTATCTGTCTAGTCATTTCTTACAATATCTAGTTCATTTTTTGCATAATCATTGATTACAATAAATTTTCTTTCCATTACTAAATTTCCACATCGCCTCAGAGTAAAAGTTTTCCCCAGAATCAATAACCAAGATTTTCTAAGTCCTCAAAACTAGGTTTGACCTTGAACATCCTCATTAGTTTGAAATACATCCATGAATTATTCATAACCAACTTTCGTGATTGTTTCTAAATTGATAACATTTACCCCTCGATTTCATTTTAAACCTTTACCACATCCCCATTTCAATTTTTTTCATATTTGACATCCAACACTCTGATTCCTACAAAATCATCCTATGATAACCAATTACATCATTTCCGAACTAGATGATTACGTCACTTCCTCAATTTCTCAGATAAAAACAATAAAAGATTTAAGAATTTTCAAGGTATAGCTAACAGAATTATATACGAGACAGGGAATTGATATAATCAGGACTGATATATAAGACAGGAGATGGTAGTAGAAATACTGGCAGGAAAAGAATGATAAAGAATATGTTCTGCTTATCTATTTAAAAGGAACCCATTTCAAAATCAGAGCTATAATATCAAATCCAAAATAAGGCCTAGCAAAATCACTGATTTATTGTATTAAGAAGAAATAAATTTGTAAGAAGTTACACAAGGTTTTTTTTTTAAAATAGCTAAAGCTACATCCTTAAACAATGAGAAACAAAACAACAAAACAACTAATTCTCTTTTTTTTTGAATGACCGAAACAAAAGTAGCAAAAACATGTTCGAAAACATTTAAGGTACAATCTGATAATCATATGCGTCTATCCAAATCATGGTACTCTAAATCCTCGTCATACTAGTAAGCAAGGCTATGATAATCACAGAGCCCTTGACTTATGCACATATCTCTAGAATCATGGTATTTAATATTTTCGCGGTGCCGCATGCTTGGCTGCGAAAAGCTTAAATTCCCACACCCGAGAAATATATCCAGAGTCAGACTATGTCCTCACCATGCTGGCTAATGTGACTATAAAAGACTAGATTCCATAACATAGATGACCTAGCCCATATAATTTCATCTTGCCAAAATTAAATTAAATCAACAATGAATACCCAAAAATCAAATCAAATTTATCAACGAACATCAAACTCAAAAATGAACAAAATCCATCAAAATACAAACTCGAATGCAACAGCTACCATCAAATTCAAAATTTGAAAATCTTCCATCAAAATAAATACAACTCAAATTCAACAATATCCATTAAAATCAAATTTAACAAAAAAGTAAAATGAATCAAATCAAGGAAAAAAGAGAGTTTTCAAATCGAAGTTAAATAAGATTCTCCAGGGTCGTCCCAGGAATCTCTCAAGGGTTCCTAACTGTGATTGAGTATCTTCAAAAATATTCCTATTCCTAGTGCAGGCTGTAGTGGTACTCTAGTTCGAATACCACTACACTTTTAGTCTAGACCTGCATGGGCCACCACACTAAAACGTGTCACGACCCGCGCCCTATAGTTAGGGCACGAGAACGTAACAACGCCCATCCTACGTCGCAGTCGGCGTAGAACGCTGTCCTAGGTCTCAATACATCTAACAGTACCGACTAAACAGTTATACTTACTTCCCGAATGGGGGCGATATAGCAGATACAAATTCAATCACATCTAAGGTAGAGCATGATAAGGATAGATAAAATATGGAAATCCAAATAAATACAGGAGATAGAAATCTAAGTGTCTAAGATACATGAACCCAGAGTACATCTCAAAACTCAAATAAAG
>JANAVB010033151.1:0-15252 GCA_029216955.1 Iris pallida | reverse complement strand
AGAGATTGTTGATCCTTTGAAGATTGTCGATTGTTGATTTTCCTCTGTCGATGCTTTGGTGGAAGAAGAACTCCTTCTATTTATAGAGAACCTAGCACATATGCGATGTGCATTAGGGTTTCCTGAGATATAATATCTTCTGTCGTCATTGTACGGTACGGACTTCTGCGGCACTAACATATCACGAACATCGAGATTCCTCTCAAAACAAGATCTCTGTGGGTATAAACTACCGAGAAGAGGTGACACATGGCGCTTGCCGACTTGCTTGCTCGGATATAGCCAAGTAAATCTTAGGATTTCATCCTAGATTTGGAGTTTAATGTGATCCTCGTCTAAGATTTAAATCAATCTAATATGATATCAATCATGATTTATCCCAATCTTCTCTTAAGAGGTGGTTTAAAACAAACCAATTGGGAGACCCAGATCCTGTGCCTCTGGTGAGGACTAAGTACTGCTGTGCTTCTTGGGGCGACGAGTAGACCGTGCTTCTGGAGACGACGGAACCTCTGTGCTTTCGGCGACAAGTGGCTTGGCTTCGAATGACGATGAAACTTCTATGCATATAGAACAACTTATGAAGTTATATTTTGGGATAACCGGAGTCACTGTGCTATAGGCTACAAGTAGGTTGTGCTTCATGTTGGTGAGGTACTATACTTTTTTGAGCGACAGGCTGACTTGCATTGGTTGCGATGGGAGTTCCAAGTCTCTTGTAGAGAAGTGACTTAAGCTTCTGAACCGGAGCAGACAACTGTGTCGTGGGAATGGAGATGGTGTGATCCTCCCGTCCTGTGCCTCATGCGGACGTAGTAAGTATTGCGCCTGTGAACAGTGAAGGCGTTGGTTGCGAAGGGAAGGGTATGACACTCTTGTGCGTCTGTAATTGGCGTAGGTTGGTAGCTACGCCTCTGGAGTGAAGACACTGGCTTCTGAAGTAAAGAAGGGGAGGGGGCCTACCACCATCTTGCTTCTGAGGTTGGCACAGTTAGGTAGCTGCGCTTTGGCTTCTGAAGCAAAGAGCAATAAATATCCGCTCTTTACACTTCCCTCTTAATTGCAATCTTAATATGGGGAATTCCAAGGTCTAAGACTAACACTCAAAGTGTTGAGTCTTAGGTTCGTCCCATTAATACGGGAATTCTGACTGTCGGCCATGTGGCGTACGCTTTAGGCCATTCTCGATCCGATAAAAGGGGAAGTTCTCCTTTGAAGAGTCGTTGTCTTCTTCTCGGCATCCTTACTACCATGCATGGTCCAAACTAACTTCGAGCGACGATCGCTATGTAGGTTGGCTGCTGGTTGAGGCTTTTCTCGTTTGTAGTTGTTATGTTCTTGTAGAAGAACTCTGTGTAGAAGGAGCCATTCCTTGAGAAGTATGCAAATATCCTACTTAAGTTTGACTCTGCGACGTCTAAGGGATGTTGGAGGTCCTGACGACCTGGGCTTGTCACGACCTGCACCCGCTTTTCGGATACGAGACGTGTCCAAGCCAGCCTACGCCGCAGAGTCGACGTAGAACGCTGTCACGGCCAAGATGCTCAAAATCACAAAATTAACATATATGACTCATTCACATTACTAAATCATTTACAATTTATAAGGTTTCACAACTTCACATTTGCTAGAAAATACAATGTCTTACAAAATAGAAAAGACAGCTAATCAACTATCTAGGTTGACCTCAGCATACCCATGCCTTCCCAGTTCTAGGAGTGATCGTGGCTAAACCTAAAAATATTGGTTTCCAGTCAGGAATGGAACGAGTACAATCTCACAATAGATTCGATAAATGACAAAATCCATAAATCTGTAAATAATAATGAAATACACGACGAAAAGCAAGTATAGAATCATGACAGAAACTGAGCATGGTGAACAAAGCAAGTGAGTACTAAGATAGAGAAGACTGTAGCCAGCTGTATATACTGTAGAACCAGACATTGTACTATTAGTGAGTTGAAATACTACTTCGACATATAAATGGCTAAGGGTAAATTCGGTACCCCGCACATGAAATGTGCGACTGCTATATGCACGAATAAGATCCGGCACGCCGCAAGTGAAGTATGCGACTGCTATTAGGTACGAATATTTGGATTTGTTTACATGTCTAAAGTATTTTCTCGCGCCGACCAGTATCATGGATCCAAACAGGTCACGAACACGATAATAAATTGGTCACGAACAACATGTAAAGAATCCATAACTACTATCTCGTGTAACATCGTGTCAAGAATCAATGGAATATTAATGTAAAATACTACTTCGTACATGATTCTAGAGATAATCAAATATGAGAACTATCAGAGATGCACTCGCCTGAGGTCATGTGCTGGTGAAACCGATAATACTATACCACTCAATGAGCCACAACAGTCAACACATGCAGAAGTCTTCGGATGCTGAAATAGACATTACCAATATTTTTAGAATAGTCAATTAGCTAGGATTGTCTGTCCTTAAGTCCAATTCTGGACACAGGGGCAAAACGGTAATTTTGGTCAAAACGGTATCCGCCTTGGACCCGCTTTGCACCAAAAAGCGTGCCAAAGTCAAAGGTCTCTAAATTCGTCAAACTATATGTTACAGGTCCAGTTTTCTGATATGAACCCAACTGTATGTCCAAAGTTTGATTTCGGCGGACCGTACACAAAATTGCCTATTGAGTCGGACCGTAGGGCCCGCAAAAACGACGATCCGGTCAACTATCTCAGAATCGGTCCAAACTTGGCATACAAGACCACAAAAATGATACGGTCCTATTTGCGTAAGTTTTGTCTCGATCTGACGAGCATGCACAAAGTAATTAGGAAATTTGCACAGAGACCGATATTGTAAATTTCGACGGATATACATCAAATTCGTGGCGCACACGCACCCAATTTGAATTCCGTCAAAGCCCACACGTCCATGAAGCCGATACGCGCCTTTCGATGCTTTCGGTTCACGACCACGTCGTCCGAATTGGCGGGACGCACATCGTATTGAGGGTTTTCTAAAGTTTTTAAAACCAGTTTTCCTAATTTTTTCCTGATTTTCAAAACCAATTAACTGAATCTATATTTATCTAAAACAGAAAGTAAAAGAAGGGTTTCGATCCTGGTCATGTAGTTTAAAACTTTTTTCAAATACAATTTCTAAACTAGTATTAGATCGATCAAAATCGATCTCCTAATGTGGGTACGTGGACGGTTATAAGCCCTGTTTCGGGATAGGATTTTAATCGACTTCATGTCGATTTCTTGGATCGGTCGCACGATTATAACAGAATATAACCGTTGGGGTTTGAAGATGGTTGTGTTGGGGTCATACCTGAGCAATCAGCTCGACAAACCGTCGACCGATCAGGAAGAATTCTTCGTACGAAGTCGATTCTTCCAAACCGCCAATGCTGCTGTGTGCGGCCGCGCGCACAGCGCGTCCCTGGCCGACTACGGCCGCGCGTGGCAGCGCTGCGGTGGCTGGGGCATGCGTGCAGAGGTAGGGGTGTCGGCGGCGCTGCGTTTCGCGGTTTAGGTATTCGAAAAACTCTCGAATTATCGATCGATATATAGGAAATGGGGTCGGGTCACTGCAGTTCACAAGTTGGGGGGGAAGCTTAGGATCGGGTTTGCTGGGTGTGCTACTTTAGTTTTTGTTGTGGGGGGAAATTGTTGCAGCCCGAGAGGTGCTGGGCCAGGCTTGCTGGGCTTGGGTTCTCTCTCCTTTTTTTATTATTACTTGATTGTTGTCTCGTATATGTATATACACACACACATATATATTTATATACAAACACATATATACCAATATATATATATATATATATATATCTATATATATATATATATATATATATATATATATATATTACATATATAATATATATATATATATATATCTATATATATATATTATATATATATATATATATATATTTATATATATATATATATATATATATATATTAATATAATAAAAAAAATATATATATATATATAAAAAAATATTTATATATAGATAAAAAAAAATATATACATATATCTATATATATATATATATATCTATATATATATATATATATATCTATAAAATATAAATATATATTATTATATATATATATATTTTTATATATATATTATTATATATATATATTATATATAATATATATATATATATATATATGTAATAATTACATAGGCATATAAATAGATATTCAGAATTTATTAATATATACATATAATAATATATAGATATATATATATAATATAATATATATAGATATATATATATATATTATATATATATATATAATATATATATTATATATATGTTATACATTAATAAATTCTGAATATCTATTTATATGCCTATGTAATTATATATATATATATTATATATATAATAATAATATATATATATAATATATATATAATATATATATATAATACTTCCAAAAATCATAATATTATATCTTCCTAGTATAGAGTTATTATAATAATATGTACACAGATAAATACATTTGTTATCAAAAATAGGAAATAACCAATAATAATTAATACATATTTACACACACCAATTATCATATCAATACTAATAACAAAATGTAGGAGAACAAATACAGTGATTCAATACTAGATGTATTTGAAATTGTCGGTATTCCCAAATATCGCCAACTGCACAAGGGTAGCTAAGTATGGTGTTCATCCTATTTCTAAAATAGAATATCAATTCAATAACAATAAAATATATATTATATATATAAAAGTCCTTTATATATGAAATGTCTATTTGGACAATCAAAATTAATAAATATGATATGTACGTCTACATGGATGTCTATGGCCTCACTATAAGATTATATGGGCTCGATTTCAGTTCGGGTCTAGTCCGAGCTAAATCGACACAACCGGGTCTCCTACAAGTCATTACATTAATAAATAACTTAATTAATTTCTTTATAGAGGTTAAGTCGCAACTTGGCCTGGTTTTCCTAGTTGGGACACACTTATGGCTCGACCATCCCTATTATGGCTAATACACTAGTCAAGGCACGCCGTTGCACTATCCATGCCATGATTCCTAGTCGACTTGTACTCTAAAACTCAACCAGGCTAAAGTCATCTACCGTAATAATTAACTAATTAATTATTTATAAAAATACTAAAAATCACACTTGAATCAAATAAATAATAAAAATATTTCAAAAAATTTTGGGAAGATGAGCTACAAATCTATCCACCTTAAAAATAAATTCGTCCTCGAATTTAAGGACTACCAGGGTATTAAACTTGCTAGATTGGTGAGAGGTAGTAGAACTTTATGATAAAAAAAATTGATCAAATAAATAAATTAAACAGGAAGAAAAGGTTTGAAGCTCTAAAATGCTCTCATCTTCAATTTCGAAACAAGTTTGCTAAGATAAACAAAGTATTGACAAAATCTGCCTTCAATCCTGACAAGTAAATATGCGACTAAATAAATGAATAAAAATTAATAAAAATTTCTGAAACTCCGAAAAAGAAAATATAGGGATTTGACCCAAACCTGCCCGAAATTATTCATAAAGTATTATCTAAAATAATCCCTATTACTTTAAATAATCCCTGTAATAAAATCAATTATCAAAATATTTGTTAATAATAATTCAGATATTTATAACTGTATATTTTCACAAATACAATATCTTCTAAAATAATATAGTACTAATTGAATTTAATATAACTCTTGATAAAATAGTAATTCAAATAATCTTGGAATAAAATCTTTTCCAAATTTTGCAGATCTCTCCTCACCCTTTTTTTCAAAAACATCTAAAATAGAAATACAATAAAGATTATTTACCGATTTGGAAAAATAATTAAACTAAAATAAACTAGATGGAGAATATAAGAAAACAGAAAGTGGGCTTACGACATATCACCCTCACTTTTTCCAGTTAGGGGTAAAATGGTAATTTTCCATTTATAATATTTTGGGAATTTTATTTCATAAATATTATTATTTAATTATTATAGGAGTCGGGTTCGAATTTTATCGCATTCCGAGTTAATTCGGGACCCCGGTGAATTTCGACTTGAGCTGTAATTTGCCTGTTAGCTAACCATGGCCCACCACACTAAAATTTAGGGTTTAAGAGTTTGGACTAGTCTTCCATGAGTAATTTAGTTTAGTTATGATTTTTAATTATTTTTAGCAACTTCCTAAACCTAATTTGGAATTTATTTGCATTAGGCTTAGGGAGGGGCAAACTTGTAATTACAAGTGCCCCTCACCCACACCATGACAAGCCATGGCCGGCCACCTATAGCCCCCCCCCCCCTTTCCTTCTCCACCAAGCAACACTCTCTCTCTCTCTTCCAAATTAAATTCTTCTCAAAGCCTTCTTCTTCCTCCAACCTACTAACCTAGGTAAGCTTTAATTTCTTCATCTATTTCTCTTTTGCATATAGTTCATTCACCATAAATTGAGAGGAGAAGATTCTCTACCATTTGCCCACAAATTTGTAGGTTTTCCATAGAAAAATAGGTTAATAATTTATTAGGGTTTAATCCTATTGAATGGTATATATATATATATATATATATATATATATATATATACATACATGTGTATTTATGTGTGTGAGTGTGTGTATATATTTTGTTATGGAATTTGTGTCATGAGGATGAGAGTGGTGAGGATGTGTGTGTTTGTGTTGTGTGAGTATGTGTGTGTGTTTATATATATATATATATATATATATATTATATGGATATGTATATATATATATATATATATATATTATATATATATATTTATATATATATATATATATTTATATGAGTGTATTTATATATCTATATATATTATATATATTATATATATATAATATATATATATATGTGTGTATTATATGGATGTGTGTATATGGATGTGTGTGTGTGTCATATATATATTTAGAGGGATGGATAGATATCTAGATAGATATATAGATAGATATCTAGTTATATATATATATCTATATATATCTATATATATATATATATATATATATATATATATACATATATATATATATATATGAAGTATATATATATATAGGAAGAAGTAGAAGGAGATGAAAAGAAGTATATATATATATATGAAGTATATATATATATAGGAAGAAGTAGAAGGAGATGAAAAAGAAGAAGAAGAGCAGCCCAGCAGCAGCAACATGCTGCAAGCAGCAGCATCAGACCTGGCTGCTGCCAGGTCTGAATCCCCTCCCCCTATTGGCTTTTAAGCCTATTAAACCCCCCCCCCCCCTTCACCTATACATATATGTATATATATATAATTATATATATATATATGTATTATATGGTTAGAATCGTAGAGAAGAGTAGAAAAATTATGGAATGAGAAGTTAGGAAAGAATTAGAGGTTAGAAGGAAAGATTGAAAGAAGTTAGAAGAATAGGAAAAAGGCTAGAATAGAAATAGGGGAAAACCGAGTTAGAGGGCGAAACGGAGCTCGGAGTATCGGATTGAGTTGAAACATGGCATGGGGCAAAATACGTGATTTAGATTTTGCGGGTAGGCTTCCGGGTGGAAATCGGGGTTGTAGGGCGCCGGTATCGCGCCGTACAATTCCGTATCTTGAAATATTCAAGATACCGGCAATGGGTCGTAACATGGACTAGATGTCCATTTTACTTAGGTATCTTGGTAGGTAATATATGTATAGGTTAGTACCTTACTACCCTAGGGAGCTCAGGTCAAAATACCAAGCGTAGGTAGGCTAACTTGATAGTTGCCGAAGCTAGAATTTTACCCTTTTTAAGGATAAAAT
Source organism: Iris pallida (assembly GCA_029216955.1). Lineage (NCBI taxonomy): Eukaryota > Viridiplantae > Streptophyta > Magnoliopsida > Asparagales > Iridaceae > Iris > Iris pallida. The sequence continues at coordinate 7,451 of JANAVB010033151.1, read as the reverse complement.
AGGATATTGGCCTACGGGCAAGATATGAGTTTCGAAGTCCAAGATGGACTTGGATATGGGTTGTAGAGGTTGGTAATAGTTAGAAATAGTCTCCTAGACCTAGTCTTGACCCCGGTTGACCACGGTTGACTTTTTGGACCAAAAGTCAACTACGGGTCAACGCTTTACCCAAATTAGTCCCAATTTTCATTAGACTTGCGTAGTTGACCAAAAGTCATCTATTAGTCACCATTGACCTAGGGTTGACCAGGGTTGACCTAGAGTTGACCAGAGTTGACTAGAGTTGACCAAAAGTCAACTGTAGGCCAACTCTTGACCCCGTTTGACTTTCTTCGACTTGTTTTGACCCGTGATGCCTGGTATGACCTAGGATTGACTTGGTTAGGCTTAGATTGACTTGATATAACTTGATTTGTCCTAGATTGACTTGACAGGACTTAGTGTGACTCAGTGAGACCTAGTTTGACCTAGATTGCATATCATTCATTGTAAATTAATCCTAAACTTGTTTAAACCTAAATTAACTTACAGTATCTCATATTTAGGTCTTCTGATACCGCTCTGAGCATTGATATACCATACAGCTCAGGACAGCAGGCGAGTACATTCACTGATAGTTTTTATTGTCTTGATATCTGCTATATCCGATTCAGTCGTAGTGTCTTACTTGATTCTTAGTCACGATAGCTCACGGACTAGTACACATTGGATCATGACATGAGATGTTGTTCCTAGATTTCTGGGTATATGGGTACACTCCCTGTCTTATTTCCTGTACTTGTATAGACACCGGTTTCTAAGAGGATTTGCTACCCTCTTACGAAATCACGTGCCATGACGTGTCATGTCCAGATCCATTGTACTATTCGGGGATAGAGAATTATTAGAGGCTATATGATCCAAGCCACCCTGTCACTATTCATGTGCTCGTGCCACTCTTCCCTCACGAAGGGTGTAGCGAGATCCCTTGCCTTGTGCTCGTTATCCAGGTTGGCCGGCATGTCTCTCCGTTGAAGTCACCGCGGATTGCCGGGCCAAGTGGATAGCCTGTCCTGTCACTTATCCCAAGCCGATCACATATCGCTCTAATAATTCAAATCACATTTTATATTTACTTTATCTTATCGTATATCCTCCTCTGTTCTACATTCAGTATTTTCTCACCATGCCATGATATACAGTTACTCACATGCTCTACTTGCCTTTACATTGTACCTTGATTGGAGACTAAGTTCTGCTCGGGAGAAGAGTTACAACTCCGGTCCTTGTTTGGTTTAAGGGTTGTAACTCGACTTCCGAACGGTTCCAAAGTCTTCGTATATCTTTGTCTTGTAGTTCATTATACTGTCTCTTATAGAATTTGTCAATTCACATGGAACTGCTGTTAGTGTTGTACTTGCTCATTTTTCTGACAGGATACCGTTATGATATATTACAGATGACTCTGAGGCGGACTGCTCGACCTACTATGGGCTCGAGTCAGATGGAGTAGCCTTAGATCGTAGCCTTATAGTAGAGCCACTAGATTTTGTACTTCCATAGTAGTGTAGGTTAGCTAGGTTTGACTGGACTGCGATCCAGCTAGCTTATCAGACTGTAGTTCTATATTCTATTTTGATACCCTGTGATGTATATATCTGGGCTTGTATTGGACTCTGCACTTATTTACTCTTTCATCTATCATATGTCTTTCCTCTGAGCTATCTACCTTAGTTTTATTCTGTGATTGAGACTGTATTGCTATGTCACCTCCATTCGGAGAGTATATACTGTACAGGTATATTTTAACTGTTAGTCGTAGGTATTTACAGACGTTATATACAGCGTTCTACCGCCGATTCTGCGGCGTAGGCTGGACGTACCCACGTGCTCGTGCCCCTCATAAGGGTGCGGGTCGTGACACGACCTACCCACCTTAGAATAATTTATCCTAGAATTTGAGGACTATGATGATCAAATCTTTCTAAGATTTAAATAAATATTGGACCTAACAAATCAAAATCAATCCATAATAATTTTAGAAATAATTCAAGATTTTATTAAAATATAAAAAATGCATTTGATCGAATCTTAATATAATACAATAATAATTTAAATGAATAATATATTTCTCAAATGACTTGGAAAATATGGTATATATTATTTAAACAATTCATATCTTTGTTAGTCCAAGACTGAATCAAACTAACTATAATATAACAAATGAATTTATTTGATAATTAATATTAGCAAATAATTTAAACGATATTTTATAAATTCTAAATCCAAAATAGTTTGACAAAAATTATGTTGTCATCAAAATGGTTACAAATAAAATCTATTTTCTAACTAAAATTTATTAAAATAATACAAAATAAAAATTTTGAAAGCAGAGATGTGGGTCACAATTCTATCCACCTTAGAATATTTCATCTTCAAAATTTCAAACAGCACGATTAGGCACGACTACGAAGAATAATCAGAAACCAAATTCTTAATTGATACGAATAAAACGATGAATGGTATAATTAAGGGAGTGATATGATTCATGATCTAATTAGTCACGCGTAAAAATGATAGAGATAATAAACAAAAGGAGAGCGTGCTTTGGTACGACCAGTATTCGATCAAATGGTCTAGTTCACAAGCAAATATTTTTTTTTTAAAATGATCAAGAGTAAAATGGATGGGTACGACCAATTTATGGTCAGCATGGTTGAGTCATTACCATCGTTTTAAGGAATGACCAAAGTTCTCGATCAAATCTAAACATGATTTTAGTCGCATTTAAGAGGCAGTCACGATCAAGGCTAATCGTGCAAGTCATCCAAGCAAGGTGAAATAGGAAGTCGGCACGTGCATAATCATGATCAAAATAGTCATGAAAGTATAACCTTAGGTATGATTTAGTCTCGATAAAAAATGGTGTAAGATCGATTGAAATTATCTTTGTACGAACAACTAGTTGAACAAAATTATTTAGGCACGATCATGGAATTGAATTCTAGGATGACAGGCGAATTGGCACGATCGAAATAGAATCGAATAGTTTGGTCGTAATCAAAAAGTATTTTAAGGATGATCCAATCGAAATCGTTCTAATATGAACGATTGTGTAGGCATGATCATAGAATCAAACCTAGGAAAGGATACAAATTGACTCGATCGAAATATAAGAAAGGAGTCTAGTCCTGATCGAAATTGATCAAGGATGATCAAATCAAAAAAAATGCTTAAAATATTTATCCACAATTATTTAGGCATGAGTTTAGAATCAAAATCTCGATAAGCTTAGGAATCCAATCAAAATTACATTAAAAGATGACAACCTAAAAAATAGAAGGATAGGAAGGAAGGGAGAATTTTTGGTTTATTGAGAAGAATATGACTAGGAATATGCACAAATCAATTTGAAAACTTAATAGTTATATGCCAATAAGACGTAGTCTCTATGGTATTCGAAACTTGTGAACATAGTCGAAGTTATTTTACCGAGAATTTATGCCTCGACAGTGTACGGCTAGCTGCATTAAACCCTTGGTTCCACAACTCAAGCTATGTTGCGATAACGAATACTCTATGTACTCTATCCAACCTTGACATAACAACTCAAGGATGAAATTGGACAACCAAGACATAATTTTAATAATGTTTGATCACCCACGCTTACTTGAAATTATTTCAACTTAGGGGTCATGCCATGCCAGTGCGCTGCTGGCTGCATTGAACCCGTAGTCTCGATAATTCAAATGGGTGACGACTGTGCGCTGCTGTCCTGTCATCCCGAGTCATCAAAATTATTCTAACTATATCTCCAAGAATATCAAAGGAGTTTAAAATATCATACAAGTTGATAAAGATAGAAAAGTGTAAGTACCTGTTCTTCAAGTATAAGGTCAGCCTCTTGAAAGGAGAAACAATTGGTTAGGAAGGATAATGATCGAAGTCAAAATGAGTAAAATCTTATAATCCTTATCTCACGGATATTCAAGATTATTGAGAGGAAACTTTTGAATCCAAAAACTTAACTCGAGATTAATAGACAATTGAGTGAGAAGTTATTTAAAAAATAATTCCTTAGGTCCAAGAAAAAGAATATAAGTGATACGAACTTATGGTATGGCGATGCTTAGAAGAGACATAAGATAAAGTCGTACAAATGATCATGATTTGGGAGAAAATGACCGAAGGCAAAAGAAACATAAACTTAAATTTATATTTCTCTAATATTCAAGATCGAGGGAAAAATATGTAAAAAGCACTATGTCTACCTATTATGAATATATTTATACACAAGTATATATGTATGGCCTAAGTAAATTCCAAAAATCTCACAATATCATTCTAAGAGAAGGTATCATATTTCCAAGTAAAATATAAATTTAAATAGTAATAATACATATATTATATTCAATATATAATTTATAAAAATTATTCACAATACTAGAAATAGACTACCAATATATATATACATCAATATATCTACATGGACGACGTTGGTCGCACTACATGACCACCTGGACTTGGGTTGAGTTCGGGCTAGTTTGGAACAACCGGGTCTCCTAAAAGCCAATAATCTTAATAATAAGTAATTAAATTATTCCTAGGGTTATGTGATAATTTGGCCTGGTTTTCTTAGTTAGTGCACACCTATGATGACTAGGCCTCCTCTACCATGGCTAGAACACTAGTCAAGGAACTCGACCACACTATCAGTGCCAAAATTCTTGGTTATCTTGCACTCTAAAACTTAACCGTGACTAAGGCCTTCTATACTAAATATTTATAAAATTCTAAAAATCACACTTTAATTCAAATAAAAGGAATAAATGCTATTTTCAAAATTTTGGAAAGATGTTACGAATCTACACTCCTTAGAATACCGTCGAATCAAAATGCGATAGCGTATCCTGAAAGTCACCTAGTGAGACCTATGTAGTAACCTTAACTACCCAAATTTCAAATTAAAATAGGGAATCCTAGTCCTAACCATTCTCTTAAAATTGATTTACTCCTAGTCGTGAATGAGCATTTCCTAGTCGCAGGCTCGCAGTAGTACGACTAATATGGTACTACCACGAGTTCGCACAATTTGCAAAAAACCTGTGTGGACCACCACAAAACTTATCACGACCCACACCCGCTTTTCAGATACGAGACGTGTCCAAGCCAGCCTACGCAATAGAGTTGGCGGTAGAACGCTGTCACTGCCAAGATGCCCAAAATCAAAAATTGTAACATATATGCTCATTCACATTACTAATAAATTTTACAATTTATAAGGTTTCACAACTTCACATTTGCTAGAAAATACAATGTCTCACAAAATACAAAAGACAGCTAATTCAAATATATAGGTTGACCTCACAATACCCATGCCTTCCCAGTGCTAGGAGTGATCGCGGCTAAACCTAAAAAATATTGTTTTCCAGTCAGAAATGGAACACGTACAATCTCATAATAGATTCGATAAATGACAAAATCTATAAATTTGAAAATAATAATAAAATATACGACGAAAAGACAAGTATTATAACAGAAACTCAACATGGTGAACAAGGCAAGTGAGTACTAAGACAGAGAAGACATGTAGCCAGCAGTATATACTTTAGAACCAGAAACTGTACCTATCTAGTGAGTTGAAATACTACTTCGACAAGTAAATGGCTAAGGATAAATTCGCACCCCGCACATGAAATGTGCGACTGCTATTAGGCACGAATAAGATCTGGCACGCCGTATTTGAAGTTTGCGACTGCTATTAGGCACGAATAATTTTGGGTTTTTTATATGTCTAGAGTATTTCCCTGCCCGACCAATACTCATGGATCCAAACAGGTCACGAAAACGATAATAAATTGGTCACGAACAACATGTAAACAATCCATAACTACTATCTCGTGTAACATCGTGTCAAGAATCAATGGAATATCAATATAAAACACTACTACATACATGATTCATAGAGATAATCAAATATGAAAACTATCAGAGATATACACGCCTGAGGTCCTGTGTTGGTGAAACCGATAATACTATACCACTCAATGAGCCACAACAGTCAACACATGTAGAAGTCTCCGGATGCTGAAATAGACATTACCAACATTTTTAAAATAGTCAAATTAGCTAGGATTTCCTGTCCTTAAGTCCAATTCTGGACACAGGGGCAAAACGGTAATTTTGGGTCAAAATATTATCCGCCGTTGGATCCGCTTTGCACCGAAAAGCGTGCCAGAGTCAAAGGTCTCTAAAGTCATCAAAATATATGTCTACAGGTCTGGTTTTTTGATACAAATCCAACCGTACGTCCAAAGTTGGATTCCGGCGGGCCGTGCACAAAATTGCCCGTTGAGTCGGACCGTGGGGCCTACAAAATGGCGATCCGGTCAACTGTCTTAGAATCGGACCAAACTTGGCATACATGACCAAAAAATGATACATTCATGTTTGTGCAAGTTTCGTCTAGATCTGACGAGCGTGCACAAAGTAGTTGGAAATTTTGCACAGAGGCCGATACGGTGAATTTCGACGGATATGCATCAAATTCGTCGTGCACACGCAGCCAATTTGAATTCCGTCAAAGCCCACATGTCCACGAAGCCGATAAGTGCCTTTCGATGCTTTCGGATCGCGACCACGTCGCCCGGATTGGCGGGACGCACGTCGTATCGAGGGTTTTCAAAAGTTTTCGAAACCAGTTTTCCTTTTTTTTCCTGATTTTCAAAACCAATTAACTAAATCTATATTTGTCTAAACAGAAAGTAAAAGAAGGGTTTCGATCCTGGTCATGTATTCTAAAACTTTGTTCAAATACAATTTCTAAACTAGTATAGATCGATCAAAATCGATCTCCTAATGTGGCTATATGGACGGTTATAAGCCCTATTTCGGGACATGATTTTGATCGACTTCATGTCGATTTCCTGGGTCGGTCATACGATTATAACAGAATATAGCCGTTGGGGTTTGAAGATGGTTGTGTTGGGGTCATACCTGAGCAATCGGCTCGACAAACCGTCGACCGATCATGGAGAATTCTTCGCAAGAAATCAATTCTTCCAAACCGCTAAAGTTGTTGTGTGCGTCCACGCACGGCGATGCTGCGGTGGCCGAGGGGTGCGCACAGAGGTAGGGGTGTCAGCGGCGCTGCATTTTGCGGTTTAGGTTTTCGAAAAACTCTCGAATTATCGATCGATATATAGGTAATGGGGTCAGGTCACTGCAGTTCGCGGGTTGGGGGGAAGCTTAGGATCGGGTTGGCTGCATGTGCTGCTTTAGTGTTTGTTGTGGGGGGAATTATTGCAGCCCGAGAGGGGCTGGGCCAGGCTCGCTGGGCTTGGGTTCTCTCTCCATTTTCTTTTATTATTATTATTTGATTGTTGTCTCATATATGTATACACACACACACACACACCACACACACACACAACACACACACACACACACACACACACACACCACACACACAC
>JANAVB010033150.1:0-21927 GCA_029216955.1 Iris pallida | reverse complement strand
ATTGGAGATAATTGGTACCCTGACCTTATTAAGATGGAGACTCATACCACACTCTCTAACTATGTCATTTTACAAATTTGTCAAAGTTATGTGGTCCAAATTACTCAGAAGACAATTAGCTGACAATCATAAGAGTTTCGTGGTCCAAAACTTATAAAAGTTTTGTGGTCCAAAGGGTAGGCCTAATTATAAAAATTAGCTATGACAATTACAAAGAGCTAATCTCGGAAGATATGTGTTTCCTAAATCCTAGACAAAACAGATCCATATTAAAAATTAGACAAACAAATTAATACTAAAAATCTTAGAAGAGACATATCCATATCCAAAGTTCTGCCGGCTCTTCAATCTGTTATTAGACATTATAATTTTCATATGCTTATGGCTAAAAATTGCATTTGCAATTTCATAAAAAAAAAAAAAACTAGGACAAAAAATATATTCAAATATGAATGATCTGGAACCATAGTTGTATTTTAACAAAAATTGGAGAGAAAAATTTACTCGATCGAGATCGATAAATAGGGGGGAGAGAGAGAGAGCACCCGACTTCCGGCCGGGTTGATGTAGAGAAGCAGATATATTGCAGGAGCAATGCTACAGTTACAACCAAACTTTTACAACCACTCACCCATTTTCTGACATCACCGTCTGGCCCACATGTCAGCAAATGGGTGTAAGTTGTAAAAAGATTGTAAAAGTTTGGTTGTAAACCAAACATTTTCCATATTGCAGACGCGAGAGAAACCCGCAGGCAGGAAGGGTCAGGGGTGATGAGGGCCATGCGGCCATAACAATGTCATTTGGAGCAGTGCAAGTAGGGAGTAGGCCCAGGCTTTTGGACTTGTTTGCCAGGCCCATTTTGAATTATGAACTGTCTGCTTTGGTTGCCCTCAGAATAGAGGGTTGTCCAAGTCCGCAGACTTGTTTGGCTTGGCCCAGAGCCGGCCCTACTTTCCAGGATTCCTATCATATCACATACTCGTTGTTTTTGTATTCCTAGGAATAGGTTTTCAATTCCTTTCCCATGGGAAAGGAATTCAACATTTCCATACCATGTTTGGTTAGGTTGGGAATAGCTAGTTTAAAATTTTAAAAAATTTCATTTCCATGTTTGGTTTACAAAGGGATAGAAATATTAATTAATTTAGTTTTCCTTTAATACCCTTTCATTAATATAGAAGATGAAAATTTGAAAATAAAAAAGGATATAACCGTCCAAATAAAATAGCCAAGCATCATTCCTAGGAAAGCAAATCTATTTCCAATGGGGGGGCTTAGGAATAGCTTTTTCAAGTCAATGGAAATAGCTTTTCCCCCTAAGCCCCTCCTATTCCCTCCTCATTCCCAATCCTAAACATACCAAACATGGATAAGGAATTCAAAACTCATTCCCAAGCCACAAAAACTTGAACCAAACGCCAATGTTTTCTCCCAATTGTATATTCCAGTGAGATAAATTTCGTATAGTCACTAGTCGTTCACTATTTCCTTGAACAATTCATCACACCTATGAACTTTTCAATAACTCATGGTCAGACTTACTACGGAGAGGTAACAAAGTTTGGTAGCATGATAACAATATACTGTAATGACTTCAGTTCGCAAAACCACATACACCACTAACATGAGAAAAAAGATTCTTGAAATGTTGCATACACCTTATAGAATGTAGTGGTCTCAACTTGTTCAACCGGTGTTCATGTTGATGATCTTGGTGAACCTTTGACTAGGGGCCTGCTTAGAAACAAGCTAAAATAATTTGGATCCCAATCTCATGGCATATCAAAACCATGGTTACCTTTCATGTACATTATCTCACTTATAAACAAGTAAACTAAAGCAAATAAACAATGCAACAAAGTATGATTTTGTTTTTACTAATAATCAACATGTTATACACGAAGTGTACATTGTTACAATCAGAAAAAACTTTTTTTTTCCTGATTAGTTTGCTATAGCATATCATTCAATGTTAAAAGTTTTTTTTTTTTTTTTTTTGAGTTGAACAGGACAATTTTATTGAAAACTAGGAGCCTATGCTCAAAGGTGGAGCCAGGAGATAGCCCGACGACCTACAAAAGTATATGCACCAGGTCATATGCCTGGCCAAATGAAGAAACTATCCTCCCCGGGGATTCCGAGGGTAACAAAGTGGAATAAAACTATCCACCCTAATTTACCCAGGGGTAAACAAAATGTAAATAAGGACCTAAATAAGAAACCCATATTAACCAGACAGGTCCTTAAGCAGGGCGTTGCTGGCCTCCTGTGGTAGATCGCAGGTGTGGACGAAGATCTGATCGATTCTAGAGTCATGTGCCAGAGACGCCAGAGCTTTGGCCACGCCATTAGCAGTAGTAGGAATATGTGCAATGGTGGGGCCCGATCCTATCAGTTGTTGTATGCTTCGGATCTTGTATCTGAGAGCCCATGGATGTTTGGATTTATTTGCAATGATGTTGATGAGAAGTTCGGAGGACGTTTCAAATTCACTGATCTGGATGTTCTGATCATTACACCAGTGAATCATCTTGAGAAGAGCGTCGATTTCCGGAAGAGGGCTTGTGATATCAGTCATGAATATGGAGATGACGTAGAGAAGATATCCTTGGTTGTCTCTAATGATGCCGCCACACGCAATTCCCGGGAGATCTCCGGTTTTTGCCGCCATGTTTATCTTCTTACCCGTCCTCGGAGCCACCCATCTCGCGTCGGGCCCCCGGATGACAGGAAGCGTTCCTAAGCCGTCCGTTCCCAGATTATGTGCAGAGAAGGTGTGTTGAAGCTGAGTGGTAACCCGTCGGATGATGTTCCGGTAGTTTCTTTGCCCATTGCCAAAAAGAAAAGAGTTCCTTTGCTTTCAGATCTCCCATAATCCAGTTGCGAAGATAATGTTCCTGCTGATGATTGCCGGGGTGGAGGGAGGAGAGGGAGAAGAGTTTAGAAGCCATACATGAGCAAGTTGGTCGATCGATGAATGCGAGGTGGGGAGGTTGAACTTGATACCAAAGTGGAGCCAAACCCTCTGAGCCGTCTCTCCCAATGTGAATAGGTGATCATTTGTTTCAGTGTCCGGGTTATCACAGCACACACATCTCGAAGCTAGATTGATCCCCATGGAAATAAGTCTGGCCTCTACAGGAATGACGTTTCTGCGAAGACGCCAAAGGAAGGCGCCTATGCGTGGCTGAATGTACTTGTTCCAGCAGAATTTACTCCATGCGTCGGTCGGATTTCTCCTGCGGTGGTGGTTCCAGTAAGATTTAGTAGAGAACTCTCCGTGACGGTCAGGAGTCCAAACCATCCTGTCCTTCTCATTGTTGAGAATAATCCCGTCCAGGCACGCATTGACTTCAACATTCAGGAAATTCCGAATATTCACCTCTTCCTCCAAGGATATACGCACCATAGGTGAGGTCATCACCTGACGGATGACAGGGTTGTAGATGAACTCTTGTGGTTTTGGAATAGTAGTACCGCACCAGTTCTGACCCCGGATGAGTATGTTTCCACGGCCCAGAACCCATTGGCATTTGGAGTAGACATTTCCAAAAATGTTCATCATAGACCTCCATAGTGGGGAGGGGGAGTATGGTAGGGAGTATCCGGGAGCGGTTGGATCCCCATACTTCCTGATCATATACTGTGTCCAAACCGACTCGCCTTTAATCACCGTCCAGCATCTTTTAGCATGTAGAGCAGTCATTACTTGGTCCAGAGATCTAATGCCAAGCCCCCCCTCATCCATAGGCCGACACACATTGCTCCATGAAATCCATCTGGTCCGATGTTGATCTTTAGAGTTCCAGAGGAAGGCTGCCATCAGTTTCTCTAAATTCTTGAGAAGTTTGTTGGGGGCTTTGATAACCGACAAGGCGTGAATAGGCATGCAGTGCAGTAAGCATACTTTTGAGCAGGATAATTTTTCTCCCGAAGGACAGCAGTCTCCCTCTCCATCCCGAGATCCTTTTATCGAATTTTTCCTTCATGTTAAAGAAGTATTCCTGTTTAGCTCTGCCTTTAAAGAGAGGCACCCCCAGGTAATGGATCGGCAAATGCGTGATCGAGAAACCCGTCCTCGTAGCAATTTCCTCCGCCCGGTCGATCATATGATCCTTCTGGGAGACAATGAGCGCCGATTTACTCATATTTATCTCATGTCCCGAGGTGTTCGAGTAGTCCTGGAGCGTTTTCAGAAGAGTGTCGATACTATCGATGCCCCCGTTTAGGAATATGAGGCTGTCGTCCGCATAGAATAAGTGGGATATGGGAAGGCTATCTCTACGTCCAGAGAAATATTTGATGTGGCCATGTAGACAAAGGTTCAAAATTTTCCTACTGAGGGCATCATGATCTATAATGAATAAAGCCGGGGAAATGGGGTCACCATGTCTCAGACCCCTAGCAGAATGGAAGAATCCTCCCGTTTTACGGTTGATGTAGACAGAATACCAGCAGTTAGATATATTTCTGAAGACTAGGTCTATCCACGTTTGGTAAAAGCCGAATTGACACATGACCCGGATCAGGAACCTCCAGCTGACCCTGTCATAAGCTTTAGACATGTCGAGCTTAATCGCCACATTACCGCCAGTGATGTTGTTATCAATGGTCCCAATGATTTCGTGCGCCAGGCTAATATTCTCATGAATGCTACGTCCTCTGACGAAACCGGATTGCTCTCTGGATATAATGGAAGGGAGGACTCCCGCAAGTCTCTCCGCCAATATTTTGGAGATGATTTTGTGAGAGAAGTTGCTAAGGCTGATAGGTCTGAAATCGTGAATATCCGCGGGTTTGGACTTCCAGCCGAAGTGATGCCTTTAGGAAGTTGGATTCCTAAAAAGAAATCATTGATAGCGGCCATAAGGTCCTGTTTAATGATATTCCAACATTTAGAATAAAAAAAACCCTGTGAACCCATCCGGTCCCGGGGCTCCCTGCGGGTTCATCGACATGATCGCTTTCTCAACTTCATCTTCCTGGGGGATCCTGGACAACTCCGTGTTCTGCTCATCGGAGATAAGATTCGGGATACAATCGATGAAGCTATCCGGGTCCGTGGTTGGCACAGGCTCAAAGAACTTGGAAAAGTGAAGGATCGCCATGTCCATAATCATCTGATCATCCACAATGGTTCCATCATGATCGTAGAGCCGCACTCTGTTTGAGTTCGCCCGCTCTTTAATGACGGCATGAAAGAAAGTGGAATTACGGTCCCCATTTTGATCCAGTTAATCCTCGCCTGATCCTGAAGAAACTGTTCTTCCAAAGCCAAGACCTTGTCCAGACTATGTTTAACCCGGAGCAGATCGTCGCCCCCAGCATCGCTCCATTGAACCTGCAGGGTCGCTTCTAGGAGCTTCCCAATAAGAGACTAAACTATGTCTAATAAAGGACAGACGTAAAATGAACAAAAGAAAAAGAGCCAACTCCTATTTCCTGCCATCAAAATACTTCTAATCAATTTTTATAATGTTAGTAGTAGAAGAAAATTAGAAATTCTATATATGGTTTATAAAACTAGCTACTAGCAGTATTAGAGGATAAACTTTTCATACTAGATTTGGATGTCATATTTCTAATTAGTGTACCTAATTGTCTTTCATATGTTACACAAAGTAGAGAAAATGGTAGACGTATTATTCTTTTAAAAACTTCACCAAGCAAACAACAAGAATCTAAGCTATTGTATACACAATAATGGTTTGCTTTAGGATATGTTAAAGGATGCTTGCTACTACAATTTAAAATTCAGCAGAACGTCCACATTATTGTTTCTCTAGCAAAAATGCCAATGGCAAAATTAAGTCAGATATAGATTCAGATCTAATATGCATAGAAGCCGGATGCTACTAAGTAATACTAACAAATTACCATGAAAACTGAGTCCTGCATAGAATTCTGAAGTAATCAGATTTTACTCGGATGATTCAAATATAAAAATAGAAACCATATTTGTATCCATATTTCAAATACAATTAATGATTCCTGAGGAAAAAAGATCAACTGGAAATGAATCTAAGAGATTGTAGCCGATCAAGATACAAGAAAACTAACAAAGTAATAAATAATTTGAAGAGCAAATGTACAGTTTATAAGAAATAAGTTGCACAACTTCTACAGGTTTACATACACTTTCTATTCTGACCAGAAATTTGTAAGAAGACTTGAACATAACATTCTAGGTGATTCTGGTAATGGCTTCACCGAGTCAGTCAGGTATTCAAATAGATGAGTATAAGAACTGACCCCAACTGCCTACTGCTCCCAAGAGTAGACATGTATTGCTCATAAAAAAATTGCGGACTTGGCTTACAGAAGGTGCATACCCATGCACTCTTCAAGTGAATATGAGATGCAGGCCAAGATCAAGATGAAGAATTCGTGAGTGTATCTAATGGCAATAACCAATAACAATTTTATCTAATTTACATTTACAGACAGGTGAAAACTAGATCCTACATGAAGACAGGAATCTAATGAAGGTGAGCTGGTAGAGTTTAAAATAAGTTACGAAGCTAGAACACGAGTAACTAAATATACTGTTTACCTACAGATGCACATCACAGGTTGCCTTGTTATGCCCAACAACTCTGCACCTGCTACAATGGAGTGGCCTGGTACTTGTTTTAAAAGGATGTATGCGCTTTCTCCTAGGCCTTTCTGGCGGACGATTGGTGGGAGGAGGATAGGAAGATGAAGGAATAATGAACTTCATCAAATTAAGATCTGGTATTGGCATTATCGGTGCAGAGTAGGTCGCAACATAGTTTTCCCTTGTAAAATACTTGGAACAATAATCATTAACAGATCTGCCAATGCGATCAAAGACTGCAATAGCATGCATGCATGGCAAACCTGAAATTTGCCACCTCCTGCAAGTGCACTCCCGGCTTCCAATATCAACAACATTTACTGTACTGCAACGGACTTCAAACACAGTTTCTGTTGAACATATCACATTGAGCGACCATGCCTTGGACATCTCTTTTTGCAACCTTTTCTCCATACATGGTGTCAGTGCGTCCTCCCAAGTGCTAGAAGCTTGTTGCTGTGAATCTATCATATACATCATCTTTACCAGCAATGCATTCATTATTTCCACTGCTGATGACTCATCCTTTATTGTTATCCAGTCGCTGAGTGAATTTATAATGTCTGATGAGAAATGATCATACAGTCCACCCCCACTAAAAAGCGCATTTGACCAACTATCAGGCTTGGTAGACAAAATCCATTTTCCGACATCTTCTGAAATATCATTTATTTTTTCTATGTATGAATTGAAATCTTCAACCAAATAAGCCAGTGCAGCACCTTTGAGATATTCGACCATTGAACCCTTTTGTTGGTCTGACCATGAGCCTTCTTTAGTACTGCCTTGTACTCCTCTATCAGGTGAACGAGAGAATAACCGTGGTAACAGTCCTCAAAAACCCGAGGCACAGACTCATCCAGACCCTTTTGTCGACTCGACACAATAGTAACTCTTTGAGATGTTATTGCGTATTTCAGCTGCAAAAGGAACCAATGCCAACTGTCGGGAGTCTCTTCCTCTACTATAGCAAAGGCTACGGGAAAGATTTCATTATCTCCATCAACAGATGCTGCAACCAACAACTTCCATAAATTATTTACTGTTAAACATTTTTTATCAAGAAA
Organism: Iris pallida; assembly: GCA_029216955.1. Lineage (NCBI taxonomy): Eukaryota > Viridiplantae > Streptophyta > Magnoliopsida > Asparagales > Iridaceae > Iris > Iris pallida. The sequence continues at coordinate 14,259 of JANAVB010033150.1, read as the reverse complement.
TATGAGAGGTCGGCATCCATTCTCAAAACCATGAAATGACGCATAGAAAGAGACAAAACAGCGACGAAACTCCGCATCCACTGATGTAGCTACTGTAGCTACAGTACCTGGATTAGCCCCCATAATCTGTTCACATAACCATGGCACCTGATTGCATGCCTCTTCCTGTACCGTGTGAATCTCCTTTTGTGCAATCTCTTTTGCAGTCCATGCTTGTGGATAGCTTAAATGAACTCCAAATTCTTCATAAACATTTCTAGCAGTATCTCTCGGCCTACCGTCTGGATTATCAAACACTTTTTTCCTTAGTCCCAGCCAACCACAATTTTCTAGCTCAGCGGTGAGTATCTTCCCTAGATTGTGCTCCACATGTATGCACATTATTTGTTTTCTTGACAATAAATTTTTGCTTACGAGTTGACCGAGAAGCATGTAACCTCCATGGACAATTTTCTGAAATGCATTTGACAGTAACACTAAGCTTCTCATTCTTAATATACTTGAAGGAAAACCTTTGGAAAAGGCATATTTGCATAGCTCATCACAAAAGGCTCTCACGTTTTCTAATTCTTGTCCAACATCTGTGATACATGTGTCAAAATGATTGGTTGAGAGTTGTGATCCGATGTCATCAGCAGTATCGAAAGAAATCTCCACTTTCATATTGGCTTCATTTGCTTCATCTATACTGTCCAAAATGACCCTACAAAAACATGGGGTTTAACCATTTCAGCTTACAAAATTTCATGCACATATACTGAAAGTGATCTTATCGAAAATTGCCTATTTTATTATTTGTCCACAGATATGGTTCTAACCTCTCCTGTGTATTATTGTCAATTGCGGGGTTAATGGCAACAGGTGCTACCGAGTCATCAACAACAACCCTAAAAGCGACACCTTATGTCAAAACAAGATTCACCAGGAAATGTTTTTCAATAAACACGAATCAGATTAAATTGTTCACAAATATATGGAAAACAAAAAGAGAAAGAACATAATTATATTATAATACTTTGAAGTATTTGTTTTTAAGTCATAGTGATCATTGAAGAGGTAAGAAATTTGAAGCAATAATGGAACCATGATCATAGATGATATCAACCTAAAATAACATAAAATATGTTATGCTAGATGCAAATTAGTTACCACAAAGAGATTTTGCATGAACAGAAATACATCTCTGTTCAAATGACCACTACGATCTCAGAAGTTTCTTATCTGAACTTAGTCTCCCAACTCTATATGATTTATTTCTTATCTGAACTTAGTCTCCCAACTCTATATGATAGGTGAAACAATAACGTTTGTCAGGCAAAATATACCTGACGACAGTTTTTTCATCAGCCCTTGATCTTTTTTGTTTAACATTGTCTGTGGTTTTACCAGAGGCGGTTTTTCGGGTGCTTGAATCAGCAACAGAAGTTGTACCTCTTTTACAAATAGCACTTGTAGGAGAGCTTGAATCAGCAACACAAGTTCGAGCTTTTAGTGACCTACAAGAACACACAAATTTACAGCAAGTACGCTTTCAATCTTTCGAAAGGAGTAACTGGAGTAGAAAACCTTGTGGTCATCCTGTTGGCAGTGTTGGGCCTCTTAGATCTGCAGCTGCGATCTGCAGCAGCAGTATCTACTACCGATGTACCCGAGTCTGCAGCAATGCTCCTAGTTGTCCTAAATTCACAACAACAAAATATGTGTAGTGGAAACATAATGACATTTAGTTACCTGTTCTCGTTCTTGTTTGAGACATAAATGTCTATAGTTAAAGAATCCATATGAAAATCAATCATTCGCCCTAGATTTTTCTCACTGGATACTGTAATAAGAGTTCTTTTGTTGATCGGTAGGAAATACTTGATGCATATGGTGCTACTGTCAATGTTGAACATACTGGCTATTTCTGACTTCAGATCATCATTAATATTAACTGCATGAGCTTCTCCATCGGTGTATAACATAGTTCCATCATCCTTTGTAACAAACTCACCACCAAATTGGCAAAAAGGCCACAATTGTCCCCGTTACCATGGTCTGCTACCAAATGGCTATATTTGTAAAATCAAACAGAAGTATTACTATATAATATCAAACAGAACTATTACTATATACTATATCAAAACGTTATAGAATTGTGATATAACCTAGTTTTTTGTTCATATATTTGTGCACCTGATTGAGGTGCCATTACGTTGAGAAAATTAAAAATCTAGTGTTCCTAGAAGATTTAGCCATGAGATATTTAGCTCCAGAGGGTTATTCTGGTCATTCTGATATCCTAGAGGGAGAAGTAAAGAAAGTAGTCATAGCTAGCTATGTTAAGGAGCATCACAACCCACGCTAGACGATTGCAACTAGAGCTGTCAAGTAGGCCAGGCCGGCCTGGCCGAAATTTGGGCGGGCCGGGTCTCTCAGGCCCATGCACTATAACGGGCCGGGCCGGGTCATGTCTAAAGGTGAAAATCTAAGACCAGCCTGGCACACAGCCCACGGCACGGTCGATTTCAGATTGGGCCGGGCCGAAGACCGAGCCGGACTTGGAGCACTCAAGATGTAGCCGTAAATCAATACCCACCATTATAAGGTCAGTTTCAAGTTATAACTAAATATCCTTTTGTATCTTCTTGAATGTGCAAAGTACATAAATTTTCCGTATAGGTAGCTCATAAGGTGATGAATATTCCAGAAAATGTGAACATCTTGAAAATGCTTATAGGTTCTCTCTCTCGGTCAAGAATACTTCCTAGTAAGAAAGATGGAGTAACGTGTCATGTTTGGACTTGTATCATATATACATGCTTACTTACTAGATCCAAATGCTAGGATATGGCTGATGGTCTTTATGGTTTGATTAAACATAAATTAGTTAAGTTAGTCCCCTTACCCTTTTTTTGGTTCTATATGAGTACTTGTACAAAAATATTTTAAGATTATTTTGACCATCTCTTCATCCTTTTCCTATTGGTTTTGGGTTGTAAATGCAGTATCTAGATTTGCAATCATTTTGGATGCAACACCAAATACAAGGACCTATTTTGAAATTTTAAGAGAGTAAAACTTCACTAAAATTTCTCGTGTCGGGCCGGGCCTCGGGTCGGGCCTAGTCGGGTCGGGCCTCTCTTATAGGCTGAGATATGAGACCCGACACGTCCCGATATTACTGGGCCGGGCCGGCCCAGACCCAAGCTTATTCGGATCGGGCCGACACATGAGCCATTTTTTTGAGTCGGGCTCGTGCTAGGTCTAATTGCAATCAAGAGACATGTTTTAGGCTCTGATACCAATTAATACGAACCTTGGGAGAACTCATCCTAAAAGCTAACCAATGTGGGACTATTTTTTGGATAATAACATAGTGACGCGGACAAGACCTATTCGGAAAATAAGATTAGTACGAAAATTAGGAATTTAGAAATTAGGAAAAAATTGGACACGAAAGCTTTTAAAGATCTGTGAACAATCAACTATTATCAATTTATCACAAATAATTTTAATAGAAGTGCAAAAAAATAACAATCAAGTTGTAATTAATGGAAATACTGATTTTGGAATAGCGTGGAGGGGAGGTGCTGATCTTGATGTTGAATTTTTGTTCTCGAGATCCAACTAGGCGATGACGTCGGAAGCGGAGAAGAAGAAGAGATAGATCCATTCTAGAATTTTGGCATTGCACAATACAAGCTCAAAAGCATATTTCTCAATTTATTCTTCAATGAATAATTTTTGAACTTACATACTATTTATAGTCTCAAGAAATGAAAATAAGATAAAGTCAATCTCTAAATACTTATCCTTAAGACAACTTAAAATCATAACTAATAAAAGAGAGAAAATAATTTTTATCTAAAATATTCCTAAAATAACCAAAATAACTAAAAGATAACATAAAATTCAAATTGGTTATCTACCACATAGTGTCTATGATTGACCTCACCGTATCTTAAAATGCACGGTGTGGTTTGAAAATATGCCTATTTGATTGTTGTTACACAGAATCTGAGAACAACCTCCACTAAATGGAAACCAATTGACATGAGATTGGCCTCGAGTCTTTTTACTTTCTTAAGAGATTTGAGTTGCAATTACGTTAAAAATATCATAAATCTATTGTTCCCGGAGGATCTACGCATGAGATATTTAACACCAAATATTTATTCTGACAGGGGGAATATGCCCATTTGATTATGTTTGACATAACATTTGAGGACAACCATAAGCCGAATGGTTGGCATGACATATGAGTATGGCCTTGGGTCCTTTTTAGTTTTTATGTCCTTGGGAGCTTCTATAAAAAAGGTCCTATACTAAATTTGAATTCTGTGGTGGGGATGTTAATTTCAAGGATTATTTACCTGAGGTTTTATAGTATTATTTTACAGTACGTCGTATATTAAATTATTACACAGACACCATCATTTTCAAGTTTCCATCTACAGAGTGAAAAGTAAATACTAATTTACTCTTTTGCCCATAATTATATCAACCTTTGAAATCGTTTATTGTTTGACGAAGAAAAGATACTTCGTGGGGCCGTAAAAAATTATGTTGAAATGCTTCTGAGGGTTTAAATTAAAACTCACCAAAAGAAAAAGAAAAATAAGAGGATATTTTAGGTAATTTTATGTATTTTAAATAATAAGCTATGTTGTACTGGACGCTAGGCGAGGCGAGGCGACAAGCCACCCGTCTCGCCTAGGCGCGCCTAAACGTCCGCCTAGGATCCGCTGCTTCGTATCAAAAAATTCTACAATATTGCATACAACAAATATGTAGTATAACTAATAAGCAATAAGTATTAATCAATAAACATAAAAATAATATAAGAAGCAACAAATATGAAATAACCAATATTCAACATCAAGTAAGAATAGTAAGCATAATTGGGCGACCCTAGGCGGACTTTTTTTTCCCTGGGCGACCCTGGGCGCACGCCTAGGCAAGCAAAAGCTCACTCAGGCAATTTTTTTCCAGGTCGAGGTGAGACCTCTCGACCTGCATGCCTAGACCGCCTAGGCGTCGCTTGTGACAACATAGATAATAAGATAAAGGGTCCGTGGGTTGTGGCCTAGTGGTAGCAACGGGAGGCCCGATGCGGAAGGTGCAGGTTCGAATCCCCCTTTAGCATTTGCCAAGCCGGAGAAAAGGACACCTCAAAAAAAAAGGTAAAGATATTTGGGTATTTTTATATTTTTGAAGCACCGTACCTCTTTACTCCCACATACATAAAAAAAAAAAATAAGGGGGAACTTCCGGTCTCCAAAAAATTTATTATTTATTTTGATTTTGACGCGGAATCTTGAATAAGGGCAGTCATAACATTTTTGGAGGATTTTTTCTATTACATCAGTACTTTTTTTAGACTAAACTGGATAAGCATTAGCCAGATCTCTGACCAATACTCAACCATCATTTTATTAGAAATATTAAGCTTCAAACTACTACAGAAATATCACCAATCCTCGAGTACATAGTCAAGATACTAAAAAATTACCAGCAGTTCCAACTACTACCAGTCTCTAAATTGTTACAAATCCAAAATATTCCATCTCTCGTACTAGAGGAGAACTCTGGAATATTGAAATATTAAAACCATTGTTCTTCCATCACTTTCTCTTGCCCAGGGTTGTTTTTGTATTATCCTACCTAAAATATGGGGCCTCCTCATAATAATGCAATGTCCAAGGTAGTGGGCGATAATATTGTTAAAACTCAAGGGTGGTTTACGTAATTGACCCTAATATACATAGTTTGGAATACTTCATCAAGGAAAAAAAAATGACTTAGAAGTGAAATATGAAGTAAGAAATTACTTTGAGGGGAGATTGCTAGTGGTTACTGGATACCCGTTGTATGATGTATGAACAATAGCAACAGTTTGTATTGATGATCCTTATGAATTTTGGTTTTGTTTGGGATTTCTTAGGTAACAAGGAAGTGGAGTATGGTTTGCTACTAATTAAAATATAAGAATAAAACTCAATTTCTTAACTTAATATATAAAATACTATCAGAAACTAATTACCAGCAGTTATTAAAGGCAAAATTATCCTAATAGCACACCAATTATAGCGCTCGGACGTTTTTGACACTCCACTGCTCGATTTTGGCACCCAACGTCATAAATCGTCCTTTTGAAGCACATTTCATCAATTTTGAAGCACATCGAGACGACTTCAAAAGAATATCTAACAAAACAAGTATTTAAATTGCACTTTTGTACTACGAGATCTGCTTTTGAAGTGGTCTGATATGCTTTTGAAGTGGTCTCTATGTGTTTCAAAATTGACGAAAGGTACTTCAAAAGAACAATTTATGAAGTTGGGGTGCCAAAATTGAACAGTATAAAGTTAAGGTACCAAAAACGCATGTACGCTATGGTCGGGGTGCCATTAGGGTAATTTAGTCTCTATTATACTCAAATCAACAAAAAAATAGACACAAGCTTGTGCAAACTGAGAACACATAGTAGTATCGAGATTTAAACTTAAGCTAACCTCTAAAGGATTTCTTAACTGATGATAAATTACCAAGAGGAAGCAAAGGGAGGTGAGGGAAACTGCAAAAGTATCATTAGGGCGTAGCTAGGGAAATGAAAATCTCTCTCTACCTTTATAAGCCACCAACCTAAATAGTCTAACATTATTTCTGAAATTCAGCAGATTTCACCCAATAGGCCATAATCCCTAGCCAAATACCCCAAATAGAGTTGTAATCATCTTACAAGCTACCTAATTAAGTGGACTTGGTTAGGTTTATTCAAGCCAAGCATGCATTGAACCAATGAAAACGTCCCCCTGAGTAGCCGATTCGGAAGTGGAAAGTACATATGAGAATAATGTCCTAATATAAGAATTTGCTAATTGAGTCTTAAATGGTTATGTCAAATTTGGATATAACAAGCATTGTAAAATTTTGGGGAACTTGATAGCGATCCTACAAATTTGAGCAGTTCTAAAAATAAAGGATTATGCTGTACAGTCAAATTAAAAGAGAAATGTTTAGTCCTATAATTTTTAGAACTTGAAACCTGGGGTTCACAATGTTAACTTCACACACCAATCCTAATCTTTGTTAGGCCCCTAGAGGTCAAGTATAGCCAATTTTATAGAAATCTAGGTCGGTCCCACAACCATTGATCAAAAGTAAGAGCAAAAGTCAAATTTGTGGGGATTCCTGACAATTAGGTGAAAGTGAAAGTAATGTTTAAAATCAATCTAAACTATAATAACAAACTGAAATAAATAACTAAATTAAAACCCAAAATTTTTGTATATTTTCAAACCAAACTACGATAATTCCGATGATAGTACTCTAATGAGTACAAGGTTCTTCACCATTAACTCAATTGTCTCTCAGACACTGAGCAATTCAATCAAGGACTTCCATGTAGTATTGTACAAAATACCAGTGTCTTATCTTTATAAGGAAGAAGATGATGCCTCCAAACTCAACCAGAATTTCAGCAGACTATACCATTTCATCTTAGCTATGTGAGAGAATCAACAAGAATTTTGATCTTCACAAGTTGCCCTGTTGATTCCGAACTTGGAGCTCTTCAGTACTAACTAGAGGCAATATAGGTACGTATTTTTTGTAAATTGATTAAGGCACTACAAGTTGTATTAGGCCATCCAGTCTCTATATCATGAAACATCTCCTTCCCTCAAGTTCATATCTGATTGGTGTTTCGATGGTTCCCTTCCTGGCGTTCACTTTGAAATACTGAAGGAGACCATGACAAACAACAATGTTCAGTTCACATGAACAATGATGTAGGAGCTCCCTTCTATTATAGACCACATGAACGTTTGCACAGCAAAAAAAAAAATTATAGAAAGGATCAATCATGAGCTATTGGAGGACCGTATCCGTATTAATATCAGACACGTATTAGCCATGATTCTTTCTCGATGACACACATGTTGGATAAGGCTTGCAAATGCCTAGGCTCTAAAGGCAGCCAAAATATGGTCGAAAATGATTTAATGTGGTCATGATCCTACCAAACATAATTGGGATATGAGAAAGTAACATTCCATTACAGTGAATCATTTCAGAAAATTCTGGAACATACTTATTATCCAAAACATGCTTAAAGATGTTGTTATTAAGATCTAATGTATTAAACTATGTATATAAATATGTTTTCATGTGTATTTATAGTTTTTATTTGTTTCCCAAACTTTTCTAACATGCTGTTTCTGTCTATGCAGCCTAGATCATTAGGCTAGAACAAGTGAGGGACTAAATCTGATACTAACTGAAGTAGAACAAGGAAGGAACCTAAGATCGTATACTACGAATTGAAGTACAACAAGCAAGAAGCCTAAGATCTGATACCAATTCAAGTAGATTATGGTTTGCTAGAAACCGGAATCTCGAAGAGTAAAATGTTCAAACTGTGGTAGCAGTACCGGACTTCAAGTATTCGCAATTTAGGCAAACATAAACAATGAACTATTAAAATAAAAGAAATGGAAAGTTATTTAAATGATTGTGCAGTCTTATGTTGTTTTCACTGAACAATTACGTGATCTCTACAAAATTAAACATGAAACTGTGTAATTAAAAAGCCACTTAAAATATTTAAGCTTGTTAAAGTTTCTGTAAAGCATGAAAATGAAATTTAAACAAAATCAGGTATGTATTTAGGCCACTTTCACCAAAATTTCATAAATATCGGTAATTTTATACCTTTTAAAGAAGTTTGGGCCAATTTCAACTAAAACACGAGTTCCATCCAATTTTGCAATGATTTTGGTCAGTTTTGATTCTTTTGAAACATTTGGCAGCCATTTTGCTATAGGCTCACCACTGACCTGAAATTGACTGAAAGACTATTGATCAGGGATCTTCTCATGCAGTTTCCGATTGCTCGTATTCAATAGATAATACCAGTACTTATAGCTATCAGCTGACTTTTTTTATCCTCAACTTAAACCCATAGCTAAAATAACTCAGATCTAAAATTAATTTCCATCAACTAAGATTTCAAGTTCCAGTACATAAATCAGCAGTTTCCATCATCAAAAAATTGAAAAGGAAAGTGCAGAAGAGAACAATATACTGTATTAGTATTGTTTTATCTGACAAGTCAAAACAAGAAATGATCAAGAGTTCATGGGGATTTCTTTATCAAACTCAACTTTAAATCTGACACGCTAACCACTAACAAGCCAATTAAAAAACTGGACCGATTAATCGTTATTGGGCCAACAATTGCCCTAACTAATTAACCGGCCTGACCCCACGAATTCTATTCGGAATTAGACCACCAATTGAGCAAATAGTCGGCCTATTAATGTGATTTTTTAAAAATGGCCAATACTACCTATCATATTGTATTTGGGCATGGGTAATCAAACCTGCGCGACAAAATTGGCAAAATTATTATCTGGTAACTAGTTGAAAGTTTCCATCAATTTTGGGCTCATTATGGAACAAAATTGTCTAAAACTGGCAAAAACTTATAGAAACTGGTCAGATTTTCTAAAGACCGACAAATTGTCCTTATGTAGCCAAAATTTTCCAGAACAAGGCAGAAATTCTCCAAGGTTTAAAAATTACTGATATGGCATGCAAGTGTACTTGTTTACTCGATCTGGTTTTACTTTCTTTTTTATGGTTAAAGAAAACTTTTTCAAGGATACATGTGCTATGTTCCCTATTAGATATCCAATTATTTTACTAGTCTATGATATTTAGGATACTTCTCCCTACTACAATTCAAATTTTCTATAGACCGACAAATTGTCCTCGTGTAGCCAAAAATTTCCAGAACAAGGCAGAAATTCTCCACGGTTTAAAAATTACTGTTATGGCATGCAAGTGTACTTGTTTACTTGATCTGGTTTTACTTTCTTTTTTATGGTTAAAGAAAACTTTTTCGAGGATACATGTGCTACATTCCCTATTAGATATCCAACTATTTTACTAGTCTATGATATTTAGGATACTTCTTCCCTGCTACAATTTGGCTTGTCCATCCTTGTCCAACACAAAACAAATGTTCACATTGTGTCCAATGCATGTGTTTTCTACCAATCAAAAACTATTCATTAGATAAAGAGTATTACCTTTCTATTAGTATTGGTGGGTATTAAGTTCCTACGTATCCAGAGACAAACTCAACCACATAAAAATATTCATGTTAAAAGTAAATGCATGCATATTTACAAGGATACACAATCATTGCAGTGTCCTTGTGTCTAGATTTTGGAGATTTACCATGCCAATCAAACACTTCGCGTTCATCTCAAAGTACGATACTCGTGTCTGTCTCAACTAACCAAAGGTTATATTATCGTGGAAACCATGCAAGTGCGTAATTGCTCACCAAAACCAACATAAAACTGCATAAATAATTTATAAAATTATATTTAACTTCAACCTTTTACTTCTCATGTATTCATCCAGTACTCAGAATCAGAACTGCCAAAACTAAAATACCAATAAGCAAAGACGGATTTTGACACGGCTACCGAGTTTTTAAGTAGTTTCAGTATTGAATCCATCGTTGCAACGGGCACGCCTTGGTGCAACCAGAGCAACGCCTACGACCAACGACGCTCGGCAGCACAGGGCATGCGCCTCCAATGGCCAAAAGCACTAAATATATGTTACAACTTACAACCTAAACAGACACATTAATGATTTAATCTACCAACTCAATACCGGAAACCCAAAAGCTTACATTCCCAAACCTAACCCAAAATTTCTTCCATCCACTGAGTGAAACAAACCAACCGCCTTAGTTTAGTATGCATTACGATGTTATTATATATCTCTAGATTTTTTATGAAAATTAAAATTTTAAAATTGCATCTTGCTTCAATGTGGGATGCACCGCACCATGACAACATTGACTTAATCATCACCATCTTCATCATCCAAGATTTCACTTTTGGTAGGACTGCCATTCATTTTTTGCACTTTAGCTTAATTTGGTAGTTTGATTCTTTATGGCAGTTCATAAATTATGATGATCATTATTTACGAAATTATATTCAACTTCAACCTTTCACTTCTCATGTATTCATAAGTTTTAAAAAGGAATTGCCAAATCCGATACTCCAGTACTCAAGAGTCTGGACTGCCAGAACTAAAATCACAATACGCAAAGATGATTTTTGACATGGATTCCAAATTTAAGTATTTTCAGTATAGAGCTAATCCATCATTGTCACGGGCACGTCTTGGTGCAAGCGCCTGGCAGCACCAGGGCATGCACCTCCAATGGTCAAAAACCACTAAATATTTATTAAAACCTAATCAGACCGGTTACTTCTAGCCACCCCACATCCCGTACCCAACCGAAAATCAAAAAAATCACATTCCCAAACCCTAATCCTAAATTTCTTCCTTTCCTCTTTAACGGCAGCTCTAGTTCCAGCCCCCTTTGCGGGAGCAGGCCATCCACCGGCGTGCGACGAATTCTAATGATGTTATCATATAGTTCTACATTCTTTACAAATATATTTTTTTAAACTGCATCTTGCTTCAATTTTGCATCCACCGAGCCATGACAACGTTGACTTAATCATCATTATCATTACCATCCAAGACTTTGCTTTTTGCTATAGGAATGTCATCCACTTTTTGCAGTTTAGCTTAATTTTGCCAGTCGATCCTTTATGGCGATGATGACAATGACATTTGTGGCACAACAATATAATTCAAGAACAACTTAATCGAAACTACTCAAAGTCGCACGATTCTACTCGCTTTATTTGCAAAAACAAAAGCAACATTTTTTTAAAAAACAGAGGACTTTAAGAACTAATCGTAGTTGAACAAGAAGAAGGAAAAGTTTCTAAAATAGAAAAGAGCTCACGGGGAACCGACTTCCGGCGCGGTCACCGTCGGAGAGGACCGGCGGTGGCGAGAATTGGGGGGTTGGCAGAGTGGCGATCTCCGGGTTGCGAATTGGGGGAAGCAAGGATTTTATTTATTAACTAGAAAAGACACTCGAAAAATCAGATGTAATGCCATGTCACACCTATATTTCCAAAATATATAGTCTTCTTTGTCGCAATATCCATATTGTGTCCTGTTGTGATTCGAATATATTGATTTCTATGTTAAAAACTTTGTTTCGGTTAATTTTGCAATAAACCTGATGATTATGTGCATACGACATAGGTGATGCACCACTTTGCTAGTGTTGGTATTAGCAATGTACGGATACGTCTTTTGTCCTATTCTACATGACACCAAGCTTAAAGAGACGATCCCAATTAAACACAAGGGAGAACGGTGACTTCAGAATTCACTCTCTATAAATACATTACGAGATACGATCTAATGAGTTATATGATACATGATTGTATTGGTGTTGTCGATGGAACTCATATTCCTGCGCCAACAGAAGATGTTGCAAGATATCGCAACCGACATGTATTACAAAATGTATAGACAGCTTGCAGCTTCGATCTAGAATTTATCTATATGATTAGTGGGTCAGAGGGATCTATGATTCCAAAGATTTGAGTGGTGCGTTAATTAGGGAATTAGTAGGATAACATGGTTGTTGAACTTATTTATTTAATCTTCTTATCTAGAAATCAGAGATTTGAGTGGTGCGTTAATTAGGGAATTAGTAGGATAACATGGTTGTTGATCTTCTTATTTAATCTTCTTATCTAGAAATCAGAATTTGACAATTCAAACATGATTCAAATCAGCCATCCAAATTTGAGTTCGGAAATTAGGGTGAAATGAGGCAAATCAGGACAGAATGAAATCACGCCGAAATCAGGTTTTTAAACAGTCAGACAAATCAGCCTTAAATCAGCTGCGACTACACCCCCATTGTTCTAACAAATCTTAGCAAAAATGAATAGGCAAAAGTAGCATCTGTTTGGAACACAACACTTCGACTCAAATTTGTTGTTAAGTCATGTCTATCGTATTCTCTATCTATATCCAAAATAGCATTGAGATACCCCCAACTCTCAAATTTGAAATTTGAAAGAATAGACAGACAGACAGAGGACAGCATGATCATGTTTTAAGACATAATAATTCCAATACACGGAACCATGAAAGACCTAGCGAGCAAACAAACGGACCTCAGTCCTCGTCGTCCTCGTCCGAGCTCCCGACCTCGCTACTGTAATCGCTGCTATACTCGTCCTCGTCAGGATTGATGTCAAGCTGCACATACTTGACCTGTATGGCCTCGGGCGCGTTAGGTGGGATGGGAAGCCGTTTCTCTGCTCGTCCCGGTGTCCAGGTAACGTTCCATCCGACGCTAATGGTGGCAACGGGACAGGGTCCCCTGGTTTCCACCCGGGCGGCACGGGCGGAAGGTCCATTGGAAGATCCACGGGCATCCCCTTCTTCCACCCGGGAGGTACCGTGATTGGAAGCATCGGTGGCTGGATTGGCAACTCCTCCCTGGGAGGCGTCGGCTCCATCAGCACCTCGTCCACGGCCGCCGCAGCGGCAGAAGCAGCAGCGTTCTCCTCCTTGGAGTCGGAGGAGGCGGCAGCCGGCTTCTTCTTGGGCAGGCCGACGTCGAGGTCGGCGAAGTGGTAGAGCTGGGAGGCGCGCATCTCGTTGTCCTGCGGGGCGGGCGGGAGGGCGCCGCGGAGGGGGGCGAGGGCGGCGGCGTGCTCGGGAGGGGCGAAGGTGGTGTAGCTGATGCGGTGGGCGTAGGAGAGGAGTCGTCGAGTCGAGGGTGAGGAGGGCGGCGGTGGTGGGAGTAGTCGTCTGCTAGGCGGTCGAGCACGTGCTCGGCCTCCCTGAGCTTGTTGGCAAAGGACAGGAGGGTGGAGTCGGATGCGGAGATATGTCGGGAGAGGGTTTCGATGGAGTTCTGGAGGTCGAGGATCTCCTGGAGCTCGGCGACGGCGGCGAAGAGCTGGGTCTGGAGGGAGGAGAAGAGGGTGGTGATCTCCTTTGTGGAGGAGGAGAGGAGGAAGGAGTAGATGGAATGGAGGAGGAGGAGTTGGTGGGGTTGAGGAAGGATGGGAGACTTCCTCTGTAGGAGGAGGACCAGAGGGCTCGGTTGGGGGAGACTTGGAAGAGGGAAGTGGAGAGGGAAGCCATCTGTTGCAGGAGGGATTGGGCGCGGGGGAGCGGAGGGAGGAGGGAGAGAGCGCCGGGGAGGAGGAGGAGGAGAGAAGAAGAAGAAGAGGAGGAGGAGAGGGCTTATTAGGGTTAGGGTTTGTTGCAAGGGGAGGGGAGGGTGCGTTGGAGAGGCCAAGGCGGGCGGGGAAGGGAGGAGCACGTGGGGGACTTGCTCTGGAGCAT
>JANAVB010033147.1:0-19588 GCA_029216955.1 Iris pallida | reverse complement strand
ACATGAGTATTTATTGGTGTACGTTGTACATATCCAACCATCTAATCTATTTTCCTCATCTTGCCCTCAAGTGGTATCACCTTAGAGGCTCTAACTTCCCGCCTCATGTGCAAGCCAACAAAAGTCACTCACTCAGAACTTTAATCCCGAATAGGCTTCTGTGGCTCAGTAGGCTTCTAAGAGTACTCTTTAGTTGCAAATGAGTGTCCTAATAGTTAATACGAATATATGTTTAGACTTTTTCGAATGTTCTTAGTGGTAAAATTTTTGCTCTAACCGGACGACGTACACAAACTTGGAGAGATTAATTCCGACTTAGCCCTTGTTCAGAACACAAAAAAGATGAACAAAAATATAAAAAGATATATATATATATATATTTATATATTATATATTATATATATATATATATAATATATATATCTATATATATATTTTTTTTTTTTTTTTTTATGTATAATTTTTTTTTATGTCCCAACAACAAGAACGAAAAAAAAAAAAAAAATTGGACTAAGATTTTTCTTTACTACAGCGTGTATACACAGTAGTAGCAGTAATGGCTTCTTCTCAAAATGATAAAAAGTGCATTGAACGGAGGAAGGAAAGGTGGCCATGCAACAAATGTGTGTGTGTGTGCATGGGAAGGAGAGGGGGCAGTTAAGAATAGTAATGAATGAGAAGAGTTATACTAGGGTTGACTTGTGTCACGCATGCATGCATATGGGAAATGAATGTATGGTCTACGTGTGCTACTTTCTAGGTTGTGGACCTTGCTTGCTTGTGTGGCAATGGGAAATGAATGTATGGTCTACGTGTGATACTTCTAGTTCTCGGTTCCTTCTTTCGTAACCCTAGTTCGGATAAAGAAGATTAAGAGGGTCGTATGAAAAAGTGGTCATAAATTCATAATAGTCCACATTAATTAGTTTTATTGCTTTCTATGTGCAACTTCATTTGGGTCATGGGTTAAAACTGAATGAGAATTTGCTAAAGAGCTCGACCCATTCCATGTCCAGTAATCTTTGGGATTAATGTCTACATCAATAGGAAAATATAAATTAATTGCTACTTCGCCCGCAGTTTTGGACGCAAATCGTGAACATGAGCCACGTGTCAACATCCCATTAGTCTTTCCTATTTGTTTGAATCTGCCACTGATTGACCTGCCAATGAAACACTGACACGTGACGGACGATCCAAAAGTACGAACCATAATCGCGAGATCCAAATAGTGCCGTCCTAATAGGAATAACTAATTTCCTCATAACACAACCAAAAACTGTCTTGCTTGAGGTTGCACCTGCTATTTGATATTAAGACACTTAGCTGCTCCATGCATGTTTTTTCCATGAGCTCGTAGGTAGGCCAACTTAGACTATCAATCAGATTTGAGAACTGCTACGGTGCACGCCTACGGGCCAGTTCGTCCGTCACGTGTCGCACTACTAGTAGGTCAACCAGCATGGGATCTATTGATACAAGATAGGCCAATTGGGTGCGGCCACGCTACGCTGCGGAGACAGGCCAGCCGCCTGCGACAAATTAGCTTTTTCGTTCAGATTTGATGGTTAACCATGGTTCCATCCTTAAGTTTGTGGTGGTGGCAGTACAAATAACTCTTGTAATACAATTGCTTAAGCAATTCCCTTTCAGAGGAGGCTAGGTTAGCGAAAAATGGTTATTAGCTCAAATTAAAGACGCAAGATTGATCTTGCTTTTTCAGGATAAGTAGAGGTAGAGAAAATGCCTTGAATTAACCACATGTCATAGTTCCAGGAAAAGCTCGAAAGACCTTCAGCGGAAGGGTGCTTCGTCTTATAAATTTCTAGTGATTGTTATCAATCTCTTGCACCCAGAACTAAAGAACTAAGATGCGTGCTTCTGGTCCACTAGGGTTCCTTTCAAGAAATCTCTAAGCTATCTTCAGAGTGCATGGTTACATACCAAAGGATACGTATGACCGAATACCTACTCCTCCCTCCTAATTATTTGTAGGAATATTTAGTTTTAGGGTCTCACATATACATGGATAGTAGGGTGGGGTCTCGAAATTAACCGATGCTAAAGTTTCAAAATCACTGTTCACCTAGACTAGTGAAAATGATTTCAAGACCCAAATCTTAACAACGTCCAAATTTTCGAGACCCAAACTCTAATATCCATATATATGTGAGACGCTGTTGAGAACAATAAGAGATTTAGTCCCACATTGAAAAATGTAATATGAAGAGGAGCGAGACTCCCTATAAGTAGTGGAGTAGCCAATCAATAAAAATATAGAACCATTATTCTCTACATGGTATCAGAGCCATAACAAAAAAAAAAAAAAATTCCCACCCCCCCCCCCCCCCCCCCCCCCCCCCGCGACCCCCCTTCCCCCACCTCTTGCGACCCTAACCCTAACCCTAACCCTAACCCCCCCTCATGCCGACCACCCTCCTGCCGCCCCTAACCCTAACCCCCCGCCGCCCCTAACCCTAACCCCCTGCCGACCACCCCCCGCCGACCCCCCCCTGTCCCCCGACGCCCCCCCCCTGCCGATCCCACACCCCTGCCGAACCCCCACCCCCCCCGGCCGACGCCCCCCCCTGTCGATCCCCACCCCCTGCCGACCCCCCCCCACACTGCTGCTGCCCCCCCCCCTCCCGCGCCGCCGCCGCCCCCCTCTTCCGCACCTGCTGCTGTAACCCCCCCTTTTTTCCATAAAAATATAATATATTATATATATATATATATTATATATATATATTATATATATATATATAAAATCCTACTTTGTGAGAGAGATTAGTGGGCAGTTATTCGACGACCGATGGATGTCAAATGCTTTATTTGCACCTTGTTCCTAGATTACACCCTCCGGAATTACAAATGCTTTATTTGTTTCCGTTCTCGATCTACAAATTAGGTTTTCCATGCGCGGTCGGTGTTGGCCATGTAACAGCGCATTCGTACGGTCTCTGTTGAAGACTTTACATAACGACGACGACGACGAAGCCGACGAAGACGACGAAGACAACGAAGCCGACGAAGACGACGACAACGACGAAGCCAACGACGACGACGAATCACCGTTGAAGACGCCATGGATTCGATCCGTGGTAAACTGACAGCAGATGAGTTGCAGGCCTTGGTTGATGATATTTTATCAAAGAGATTAACCAAGGCAACCCCACGTGTGATCCATACTGATGTGGATCCGTCACCTACAAAATGGGAAAGCTGGACAAGCTGGAGACGAAGTTGGAAGGCACGTCCAATTACTTGAAATGGTCACGGCAGGCCATGCGGACGCTGAAAGGACGTGGCTTGGTTGGCTACGTCAATGGCCAAACCAAGGCGCCAGATGATCCCTCCTCAAAGGAGTTTGCTGTTTGGGACATTGTCAACAATGTTGCGGCTGGATGGTTGACAGCCTCCTTGACCGACCAGGTGTCGAAAAATGTAGAGGCGATGGAGGCTGCTGCTGATATATGGCGAACTTTGAAGGATATATACTCAGGCTCGGGCAATCCTATGCGGGTCTTCCAACTGCAGATGAACTTGATAGGGTGGCCCAGGACGACCGCACCATCTCTGAGTATGCGGCACAGTTGAAGAAGTTCTGGTGATCTGGATCATTATGATCCTCTTGGGATGGAAGATGCCCAAGTCGAACCAACATTTGCGAAACATTTCCAAAAGTTCTTGGATTATATTTGCGACAACGGATAATGAAGTTCTTGAAGGGTCTTAACCCTGTGTTTGAGAATAGAAGGAATGTACTCCTGGCACAGCCCACGCTTGAAGTTGATGCCCAACAAGAAGAGGCTCGCTTGAAGCCATAGCTGCCATGGCAAGAAGAGGCTCGCTTGAAGTTGATGCCCAACAAGGGCTCTTTCCAGGGGGAGCAAGCCACTGTTGACAAGTCTGCCCTTGCCGCCTTCAATCAGCCTCCCTCTGTGGCCGGTATTTGCCACAACTGTGGTGACTCAGGACATTACATAAGATTTTGTCCAAAGTCCCTGCACAGTCAGTCGAGTGATCGTGGACGGGGCTGCGGTGGACGTCGTGGTGGTCGAGGCGGTTATGTGGTAGAAGGGGAAATTATTCTGGAGGACACAAAGCTAATCTGGCGGAGGAAGGGGGCGACAATCACCTGGCTGAGTTAACCCCTCTTGAGAAGGAGTTCCTCACGAAGTTACGCGGCACGAAGCTGGGTTCGAACGGCAGTACTGGGGCATCCTCTATCTCGGGGGACCACATCACTTGCTTTGCCCAAACCGACGCAGGTATACCTGTGCGTGCTCTTACAGCAGCTGTCCACCAACCGGGTTGGATTATGGACTCTGGGGCATCCGCCATGTCACGGGATCCGCGGTGAGTTTCAGGACTATACTCACCTACCGACGCCGGAGAGCATTCAGACTGTGATGGTAACTCTAGCCCTGTCATGGATAAAGGCACTGTCGCATGCACCCCTTCTCTCACTCTCACCATGTCTTACATGCTCCATCTTTTCCTGTCAATCTTCTTTCTATTAGTGCCATTATCCTTGATCTTAACTGTACTGTTTTCTTTGACATTCCTACGGTGACTTTTCAGGAGAAGGGGACAGGACGAGACTAGGAACTGGCACATGGCATAAGGGGCTGTGGTACTTGGACAGGACTGGACTGGACAAAGCTTTGGCATCTCTGGTAGCAGACACACCACCGGAAGATTCACGGCGCAGTGTAGAAGATGAATTGCTCCTCCACCACCAGCGTGTCGGTCATTCTTCTTTTAAAATTATTAGTCGAATGTATCCATCCTTATATCAAAGGGATAATAAAGAGAAGTTATTTTGTCATGCTTGTGAGTTGGGTAAACATACCAGAAGCACGTATGTGAGTTCAGGTAGTAGAAGTTCGACTGCTTTTGATATAATACATTCAGACGTATGGGGCCCTTGTCCTACAACCGGTATTAACAGTTTTCGATGGTTCGTCACTTTTATTGATTGTTATACTCGCGTGACATGGGTGTACCTTATGAAGAATAAAAGTGACGTCTTTGAGGCATTTCGGGACTTTCATCGCGGGGGGTAGAAACTCAATATGGCACTAAAATTAAGTGCTTGCGGTGACAATGGGACGGAGTATACAAATAGGAAGGTTACTGAGTATTTATCCACTCATGGCATACTACACCAAAACTTCCTGTGCCTATACACCGGCACAAAATGGTATGGCGAACGGAAGAACAGACACCTGCTGAAGGTCGCACAGACGATGATGCTGGCTATGAATGTTCCGAAACACTTATGGGGGCAGACGGTGTTAACGGCATCTTATCTCATCAACAGAATGCCATCAGGTATTGGACTGGAAGACACCGCTGGAGATGCTTACTAGTGCAACCACGTACACTATTCATCGAAAGTATTTGGGTGTGTATATTTTGTCCAAGATAATAGGCCATGAGTTGGCAAACTGGATACTAGAGCGGTTAAATGTGTCTTTGTCGGGTACACAGCAACTCAGAAGGGTTACGCATGTTGGAGCCCAGTTGAGCGGAAGATGTTTGTAAGCATGGACGTTACATTCAGAGAATTGGAACCATATTATGGTTCGGCGTTTGGTGACACACCTAACATAGAGGGTGTTAGATGTGAGGGGGGAAAATTAAGCCCATCTGTGGTAGTCGGATCGGTCCCATACCCGTCATAGAAAACTGGACGAAAGGGGAGAAAGCAGTGACTCCGATACAGAAGGTGAAGAAGATACATATGTTAAACAGGAGGAGCAGCAGACAATGGAAAAGGAACAGGGGGAGCAGTAGACAATGGAAAAAGAGCTTCAAGTCTACAGAAGGAGACAGCAGAAGTCCAGTACTGTGCCTGTACCGTGTCCTGTGCCTACTGTACCAAGTCCGTCTACTCCTGCTCCAACTCCTGAAGATGTTGCCCCGCACAGAATCAATCTGATTCTGATGCGGATCTCTCTGACTCTGATGGTATGATCTCTCCACCACCTATTGCTCCCTAAGGAGATCTTCTCGCATCAATGCAGGTAAGGCTCCTAGTCGTTTGATGATTATGAACATGATATTGCCAACTACCTGTCTTATTCTAACATTTTTTCGAATTATCGAGCCTTCATTGCATCATTAGACTCTACTTCGTTGCCCAAAAGTTGGCAGGAAGTAAAGAAAGATCCAAGGTGGAAAGCTGTAATGATGGAAGAACATGGGGTACTGGAAAAAAATAAGACGTGGGAGCTGGTTCCATTACCCAAAGGGAAGAAAACTGTGGGATGCAAATGGGTGTACACAGTAAAGGAGACGTCAGAAGGAAAGGTGGAACAATACAAGGCAAGGTTGGTTGCAAAGGGATACACACAATCATATGGCATTGACTATGATAGACGTTTGCTCTAGTAGCGAAAATGAGCACTGTAAGAACTCTGGTTTCCATTGCAGCAAACTATGAGTGGAAGCTATACCAATTAGATGTGAAGAATGCCTTTCTCCATGGGGACCTACAAGAAGAAGTGTACATGAAACTCCTGCCAGGTGCTATGCTACAGAATCAGACGGAGGGACGTCGCATGGAAAAGTATGCAAACTAAAGAAGTCGCTATATGGGCTCAAGCAATCTCCTCGAGCCTGGTTTGACAGATTCAGAAAGGCTGTTACAGGAAAGAGATACTATCAAGCAAATACAGATCATACTGTCTTTCTTCAGCATGCAAGAGGCCACATCACTATACTTGCTGTATACGTGGATGATATTGTAATCACAGGTAATGATGAAGCCGAGATCGCTAAGCTGAAATCAAAACTCGTAAAGGAGTTTGAAGTGAAGGATCTAAGAGCGATGAGGTACTTTCTAGGTATCGAGGTGTGTGAAGACGAACAAGGAATTATTCTCTCACAAAGAAAATACACACTAGATCTGCTGAGAAGGAGACAGGGATGCTGGGATGCAAAGCAGCAGTCACCCCAATTGACCAGAAGTGCAAGTTGGGAGCAGAAGCAGGAGAGCCAGTTGATCGTGAAAGATATCAACGACTTGTAGGGAGATTGATTTATCTGGGACACACTCGCCCTGATATCTCATTTGCGGTGAGTGTAGTAAGTCGCTACATGCATGATCTAAGAACGGGTCATATGGATGCAGTATTTTAGATCTTGAGATATCTGAAAGGGACGCCGGGGAAAGGGCTATGGTTCAAGAAGAATTGATGTATAGAAGTTGAGGGATACTGCGATGCAGACTGGACAAGCTACGTAGACGATAGAAGGTCTACCACGGGATATTGTGTCTTTGTAGTAGGAAACTTGGTCTCATGAAGAAGCAAGAAACAGTCTGTGGTAGCACGGTCTACAGCTGAAGCAGAATACAGAGCAATGGCTTTAGGAGTGTCGGAGTTGCTGTGGACGTGAAAGCGTTGCTGACAGAGTTGAAGCTAGACAAGGGAGCACCGTTACGTCTTCTGAGCGATAGTCAAGCTGCAATAAGTATAGCTAACAATCCAGTACAGAACGACAGAACGAAGCACATCGAGATCGATCGATTCTTCATCAAAAAGAAGCTAAAACAAGGGATACTGAAGATTGATCATGTTCGCTCAGAAGAACAATTGGCAGACTGTCTGACTAAAGGTCTTAGTTCATTAAGTCTGTCTAAGCTATGTAACAAGATGGGCATGATTAATATCTATTGTCCATCTTGAGGGGGAGTGTTGAGAAATAATAAGGGATTTAGTCCCACATTGGAAAATGTAATATGAAGAGGAGCTAGACTCCCTATAAGTAGTGGAGTAGCCAATCAATAAAATATAGAACCATTATTCTCTACAGACGCTAAAACTAAATAACCTAACAAAGTTCATCCCATACTATGGTATGAAGTGCTCCTCTCCACACAAAATTTGCACATAGTTTTTCAAATCAACTAATACTAGCTAGTCGTTAGATTGTAATCACTAGCATTCCCGATCTGACAAATTCGAGTCAACATCCAAACGTCAACAATTGGAATTGCCACCTTTCTAATCGCGTTTGTACATACTAACAAGTCCTTTGCAATCCACATCTCTGGCATAGTTAATAGAGAATGGCAACATGAGATACCTCACTCGTAGTTGACCCAACTCGATTCGAAGAACGTATATGAGTATATGAGATGGGAGACACTTGGCTAAAGAGACCCTAACTATGCCCACTAAACACTAATCACCCTCCTCACCACAAGGTGATGGCTCAAACATGTTGCTTTCTCTTTTCCATAACAAAACTTCTATTATATTCTCCATCTTTATTCTTCGACAAAGTTTTCGGAGAACATCACAATAGTTTATTCTACAACAAAGATATATTTTTGTAGAAAATTTTATTTGATACATCACAAATGATGTTTAATAAGAAGTCCATATGACTGTCACTCGTCTTAGTGTTGATGCCATCTAGTATACGAGAGTAGATGTTAAGTGAACAACAAAAGTTATTAATGACAACACATTTTTGACATGTACATTCGTACAAAAAAGACGTTTCGTACGCGCTTGTGTTCATGCAAGGTGGCCCCGCCCCCCCTCTCCGCATCCGGCCTCCCTATCGTCGTGAGCATGGGCAGACCCATGTGGAAGCCAGTGGAGGGCGGTGCCCCCACTGAAGTGAATTTTTTTTTAGGAAGCTGCTACTCTTCCGACCCGTCACCCAACAGGGGTGGACATATCTAGATTGAGTGTGCCCTCCCACTCAATGAAACAAAGTAAATAAAAAAATGGTGTGGGACCCAATCACCCCCCCCCCCCCCCCCCCGGCCCCACCCTCCCCCCCCACACAAACTCTCTACACGCATAGAGCACAACACAGAGACATAACAAAAGTTATCGAATCCCTCTTTCTTTATCTTCATTTTCCCCTCTTCTCTTCTCTCTCTCTCTCTTCCAAGTGTTCCTCCCTTAAAAAGAAAAATTGAAAGCACCTGCCGGAGGAGCTCTAGGAGTGAAAAAGGAGCTCAACGAAGTTGGGACTTGCTGAAAACTCGTAGAGAAAATTTTCTACATTTTGTACTAGAAATTAGCCCTTTGTTTAGGGTTGTTTAGAGTGTTTGTACGTTCACTTTTTAATTATGTATTTTGTTCCTATATTTAATTTTCGAGGACGTTGTCTCTGAACCTCCTTATGATTGTGCCTCCAGTAGAATCTCATCGTGGATCCGCCACTGGTCGTGAGCGTGTGTTGGAGTTAGATTTTATGATTTTATGATTTTAAGGGGTTTGGTAAATCGTATTTGGAGTTAGATTTTAGGATTTTATAGATTTGGAGCTAAATTCATGGAATCCTATGTTTGGTTGGAGATGGATTTGGATATATAAAGTATGACCAAATCAAAATTTGGATTTGGAAGAAAGAGATTGGATTTGGGAGAAAAAAATAGTTATTCTTTAATAATTTCATTAAAAATTTAGTTTATAGTTTATTCAAAATTAACTAATATTTAATTAAAATTAGTCATTGTTATAATTGAAAGGATTTTTTTTATAAATAAAAAATATTATTGTTTTAATAAAAAATTAACTAATAGTTAGTTATCATAATTATAATCTAAGTTAATAATTTATTAATTATTAATTATTAAAT
Organism: Iris pallida; assembly: GCA_029216955.1. Lineage (NCBI taxonomy): Eukaryota > Viridiplantae > Streptophyta > Magnoliopsida > Asparagales > Iridaceae > Iris > Iris pallida. The sequence continues at coordinate 9,976 of JANAVB010033147.1, read as the reverse complement.
TTAGTAATATATAATATAATAATTTATAACTTTATTAATCAATTATAATAAATTTATTAATCATAACTGTAATCTTAATTAATAATTTATTAATTAATATCCAATTATAATCATAATTAAAAATTAATTAGTCTTATTATAATTAATAATATTTTAATCACAATTATAATCATATTTTATAATTTATAATTTAATAATTAAATTAATAATTTAATAATCATCATTATATTAATTATTAATTACTATTTTTAAAATATTTAATTTATAGTTGATTAAATCTTAACTAATAGTTAATTAAAAATTAAATAATAGTTTATTAAAATTAATCTATATTAAAAAATTATTAATTATGACTATTTATTATTTTACAAAAATAACTATAGTTAGTTTATCATAAATTATCATCGGAATTAATAATTATTTTTAATAATTTAATAATTAATATATTATTAAATTTTAATTAATTTAATTATCGTCATTATAATCATCATTATCTTAATTATAATTTATTAATCATAACTATTATCATTTTAATTATATAATAACTACAATTATTATCTAATAGCTAATTAATAATTTACTTATTTCTTATTTTATTAATTATTAATCATAACTATAATATATATATTATAACTAATTAATAATTATCAAATTCTATGTTTGGTTGAGTTGGATGAAAAATTTATGATTGGATTTAAATTTTGGATTTCTAAATCCAAATTCAAATGCAAATCTATTTGGTAAAGTGCAAAAAACCTCTCGTTAAATTTGTACCTTTCACGTAGAAAGACCTTTTAGTCAAATTTAGCAAATAAAGTCCTTCGCAATCTATGACTTGCTCAAAAAGTCCCTACCGTCTGTTGACAGTTAGAATGGCCGTTAATGCCATTTTGTTTATAAAAAAAAACCTAACTACCCTTCCCCCTTCTGTAACTCCCTGAATCAATTTTGGTGAATTTTTAAGATTTTTCTAATTTTCTTTTAGATATAATATTGTTTTCATGAATAAAACCAAATTTTATTTGAATAGTTATTTAATTGATGAATTTTTAATTATTTATGATAATAAACTTAAACTTAAGCTGTTTTAATTAAACCTTGTTTAATCTAATTTTAGTTGATTAATGGTTATTATTACTAGGTATTTATTAATACTGTTTAATTTTAACTGTAGTAAAGGATTAGTTGATTAATTATTTTTCATAATTAAATATTAATTAAGATGAATAATTGTTTTCTTGTTATTGGTTGAATGTGGCGGTTTATTAAGACAGTTAATTAGTAAGCTTGTTAACTAACTGAATTAGTGGATTGTTGTTAACTAATTTCTATCCCTATTTACTGTTCCTATTTGCTGTTTGAATTTTTGAATTTAAAATTCTGTTACAAATTTATATTCCAAGTCCCAGATCTACATTTAATGATCTATACTGCCACTGAACAATAACCCCCAGATCTACACTAATTTACCACTTTGCCAATGTCCTAATTAGGAAACACACATTATTTTATTAATATAAATACTGACAATGTGTCAGTACACGAATTCCAATACACTTTCTGACAACACTTTCTCTCTCTACTCTCTCTCTCATCACTCTTTCTCTCTCCTCTGCTCTAGCCGAGCGCCGCCGTGCACCACTGCCCGTCGACGTGGTCCTCGCCGGAGAGTCCCCACCACCCCCTGAGTTCTCGTCATCACCCCGCCCGCTGTGTCCAGATCGAACGTCGATCGTCACGACGCCTCGCCGAGGAGCTCGAGATTCCGACCTCGACTGCTGTGCCGCGTCTTGAAGACCGCATCGCCGTCTCGACTGCAGTATTGTCATCTCGAAGACAGCGCACGCCTTCTCGATTCTCGTGTGTCTCTTCGAGACACGAGCTGACCCTTCGCAACCCGAGGAGCCACCAGCGCCTCGACTTGAGCGCCGGAGTTCTTGTAGATCGAGCCACCGCCAATTCGCTGGAGCCGTCGTCCTCAGTCGTCTGGGGCTAGATCGACGTCGTCGAGCCAGGAGTGGCCGCTCGACCTTCGACGACAGAGTCGCTGTGAAGTCGACTCAGGTCGTCTAGCCGTTCGTCGCCGTCACCGAGAGTCAGAGCTCGCCGCTGTGCTTGGATCCGCCGCCAAGGAGTCTGCAGCTCGCCGAGGATCGCCGTGGATCAACATCCGTGACCGGCCGGTAAGATTCTACCGATCTACTCGAAACTTCTTCTTAATCTTCATTTTCTGGTTCTTATTTCTAGATCTAGGGTTTTTTTGGGAGCTAGGGTTTCTATTTGGAGAAGAAAACCTAGAGCCTAGGGTTTGGGAAGTAAGTACTGTGGAGACACTACCAAAATTTATCGTTTTAGCGACGGCCCTATCCGTCGCCAATTCGACGGTAATTAGTATGGCGACCGATCACTGACGATTTTTGGCCAAAAAAATCCGTCGGCAATCAGCTCGTCGCTAATACGGTCCGTCGCTACGTAGTCATTGTAGGAGCGTAAAAAGTGCTTCAAAAAAAGAGTCATCCCATTCATAAGTGATCGGTTTTTACACCAAGCAGAGCGGGTAATCTCTTTTACGCCCAAATCTAGGCTAATCAATTTACGCCTAAGCAGGCTGATCATTTTACGCTTGGGTCTACACCTATGATTTTACGCCAAGGACAGAGCAGCCTCTTTTACGCCAAGGACAGAGCAGCCTCAATGGAATTTGTCTTATACAAAGACCATTGTTGTCGTTTATGGGGATCGAGCTACTTTACGCTCACTGTATGGTTTCTTTTACGCATGGAGTTTTACATGAGTTCTTACGCTCATAAAACAATGTGTGCGTAAAGTCTATTTGAGCCATTTTACGCTCAAGGTTATTCAATAACCACTTTACGCGGGAAACCTATGACAGAACTATTTTACGCTCATCTTACTGCTTTACGCCCAGAGGATGTTGGGGGCTATTTTTACGTCCTATTCTTTCTGGCCAGTTTGGAACGTGGTTTGCCTACATGGCCTTCATGCAACATATTTCGAAGAACGTGTGTACATGTATCCTATTCTTACTGAAATAATGGGACGCGTGTCAACGTATGCAAAGGATGACTTTGATCATGGGTGGTAGTTGTTAGCGTAAAGACAGATTTTGATGCTCTTTTACGCACAGAAGCCCCAGTCTATAAATAGACTCATTTTTCTCAAGGAAAAAAAAAACAGAGAGACAGGAGAGAATACAGAGATCAGAACTTCGAGATTTTGATTCTCCGGAGCATTCTTCTTCAACTTTTCTTTCAGAACAGAGTGAAGCAAAGCCGGAAAGCATTCGGCCTCGCCATCAGTGTCCAAGTGCGTCGATACCTTTCGGGTGACTTAGTTCTTCCAAGTTGTTCTACTTCAAGCAGTGATCTTCATCATCATTATATGGTCCAAGGAACAAAGTGATCATTTACAGATCAGACTTCCATAGCAATACTTTCCCAGAATCAAATTTGTACTTCTTGTACTTTTCTCGTTTTATTTCAAAATCCAACTTTTGTTTGGCAATTTTGTTAAGTAAAACAAAATGGCGACTCTGCTGGGGACAACCTTCTCCTCTGACGAGGAGGCAATTGCTCAATATGATGATGTTTCGGTCGGTTCGACCAAGATGACTCTGGTTGTACACTTCGACCAGACTGCCTATGAAGAAATGCTCCGAACTGGGGGTGGTTCTCGCCACTCCAATGTTCAAAAGTCTCGCAAAGCACGAAAAGTTTGGATTCCCAAATCCAAAGTAGTTTCTGATCTCTCTGTTGCTTCTGATGACAAGGGAATTCTTCCCACTCCTGTCGTAGGGGCTCCCGTTCGTAACGAGGCAGTCCTTACTTCAGAGTTGCACTCAAAGTGTGACGATTTATCTCCCGTTTGTAACGGTGAAGATAATCAGGCTTCACGCCCACTGCGTAAGAATCAAGTTTTACGCTCAGTGGGTAAGAACCAAATTTTACGCTCAGTACATAAGAATGAATCTCCCATTCGTAATGGGGCAGACTCTAAAGTTTATGCTTCTGAGTGTAAGAATCAGTCTCCCGTCGGTGATGTGGTAGGCTCAAATAAATTACGCTCCTCGCGTAAAGCAAAATCTCCCGTCTGTGACGTGGTAGATAATCAATTTTTATGCTTCACGCGTAAAGGTAAGTCTCCTGTCTTTGACAGTGTAGATAAAATTTATAACGATGTTTGCACATCTAATATGAATGTACCTAAACGTGTGCAGCGTAAAAATGTCGTTGGTAAAGCTTCTGTCCTACACCAACAACCTTCTTATATTGCTTTACGCAAAGTACCAAACTTATAAATTACACGCCAAGAAAATGGAGTCCTTCGTGCTAAATCTCAAGATTTACGCACACAACTCCAAACGCGTAAAAGTGTACAGTTTGGTTCTGCGAATGCAGCCAGTAATCTTCTTTATACACAAGGGACTAAACGTTTTTCTACCCCAAATGTAATAAAGAAGAATACTCCATCTGTTTCTTCTGATTTACGTGAATTGCTAAGGCAAAAACGTAAGAATTCACAATCTCCGGTGACACTCCTCCAAGAAAAACATCATTGTGAATATCACCAGGTTGTGATCAATTGTTGTTGTTCAGCTTCAAAACGGTCAATTTTTGATCGATTGAGTTTTAATTTGCTTCAACATCAAGCTGAAGACCAAGAAGATGAGCTGTCATATGCATCAGTCAACATGGCATCTCATACTAACAGAGGACGACGTCCGAGACAGAATATGTTCCAAACTCCAGGTCAACAACAGTTTAACAGACTTCTTGATTCCTTTAAAGGGGTATATCAAAATACTCGATCAAGAAGACAAAGACAATTGCAGACTTCTGATTCAGAAGCTGGGGGTACTCAATCTTTTGAGTCTGAGACTGACAGTGTGGATTCATACTTCTATACAAATCCTTCTGTATCTTCAAGAGAGGTTGAATCCTACGCTGTTGGAGATGAACCAGAGACGTCATCTGCTAATACGGAACAACGTCTCACTGTCGTGGAGCAATCATTGAAAGACATGCTTAACATGGTACAAAGCATGCATCAGATAATTTTGAATCAGCAAACTGCTCAACCTACAGTAATAACTCCGGTACCAGTAGCAGCACAAACTCAAGATAGTCAAGGGGCTGATATACCTTTGAATATTCAAGAGCCTGCTGTTAATCAAAATTCTGCATCTCCAGATCCCATCATTCCAAAAGATGTACTACCTCCAGTGGGGGTTACGGTACATCCAACGACTATTCAATCAAATATGCTTCCTCAAACCAGTGAAGCCATTCAAGCAGTGCGTGAACTCAAAGCACGGTTTGAAGTTTTGAGGCACAAAGATCAGCTCCAAAGGTTAGGGATTAAGCAACCTTATCCTCCTCATTGGAATGATGTACCCTTTCTACCGAAGTTCAAGCCACAATCCATGGTCTTATTCGATGGAAAAGCATCTCCCAGTCAATATATCAATTACTTTGATATTATGACTGTACACTTGCAGAAAAATGATGCTCTTCTCACTCGAGTGTTCATCGGGTGCCTGACGGGTTCAGCTTACGACTGGTATCGTAGCTTATCCGATAACTCTATTTCGTCTTTTGACGAATTCAAGACAATGTTTCTCTCCCGCTTCTATGAAGGAGGTATGGACATGAACATGTCCTCCTTGATAGAAATCAAACAAAAGGAGAAAGAAGATACTCGGACGTTCATTGAACGTTTTCGACAGGCTACTCTAAAGATGCCTCCTGGTATGCCAGATTCAGCGTTGATTGATACATGCAAGATGAATCTGCGACCATCCATTGCTGTCTTCACAGGTTTCCAATTCACAGATTGGGCTTCGTTTATCATAGCAGCAGTTTCTGCCGAGACCAATGGTAGGTTGGCTCGTGAACACGGGATGATTTTCGCTTCAGAAGAAAAAGAGAAGAAAAGTAATCCTGGTAATAATCCTGGCAATCGTAATGTGAAAGAAAAAGATACTCTTATGGTCAATCTTTCCAAGAACAAAACGACGCCAAATAATCAGAAATCTTCCAGGCCAAAGGAAGAATACTCTTTTGACGAAAGTGATATCCCAGGGATATTTCAATGTCTGGTGAAAAGTGGTAAACTTCAGATTCCAGAGCCAAAAAGGCCTAATGAGGTGAATCTGACTGACAATCCCAAATATTGTATCTATCATAGATACATTAATCATCCTACCAGTGCTTGCTATGTCTTGAAAAAGAAGATCCAAGAGCTGATAAATGGTGGCGCTATCGCTTTAACCAATGATGACCATACGGTTACGACCAATATGGTTTCTCTTCAGTTCGGGGATTTTCCTCCACAACAAGTCCCAGATGGAATTATCCCAATTCCGAAGGCGACGATAAAGATCGTGAATATCCCGCCTGCCAGGGCAGAAAATACAGGATTGCTGCCGCTCACATTGAAGAATGGTGAAATCATGTGGGTACATCCTGACTTAGTGCCTGAGTTGGAAAGTGAAGATAAAACTTCAAAATCCAAGAAGGGCAAGAAAGTCAAAACCTGCAACATGATTTCTCATGTTATTCCAGATTCTGATGACTTGGATCATCTATGGGATGGCCTTCCTCTAGAAGATAGACTGAAAGGACTGAACGTCTATCCTCCAAGTCTAGCTCCTCCTACCAAGCTCAAGCTTACTCATCAGCAGTGGCTAGCCATGAATAGTGTTCCTTTATACCGGGCACAACAAGTTTTTTCTGCTTATGAAAAATCTCCAACAGGGATTTCTCCTCGTATCCCGAATCCTTCTCCTCCCTTAACTACAGAGACGTCTATGCTTCATTCTCCTGTAGTTGCAGAGGTTTCTTCCTCTGCTGAAACACCTATCCAAAGCTCACTGTCTATCCATTTGTATAGTCAGCAATCTGTCATTCTCATGAGGAAGATGGGTTATGACTTTCAAAGACAGAAGGTTTGAATTATGATAAAGGAATACGTCTTCCTTTACAAATTCAAAATCAGAATTTCACTGCTGGATTGGATTCTGAAGTTCCTCGTAACAACCCTCACAAGAAGAAGGCTAAGGGAAGAAAGATAAATTCTGTAATATGGTACTTTCTTCTCCTAAGTCTGAAGAAGAAACTTTTGCTGGTACAAGATCTGGGAAAGAGTACCACAAAGATTATGAGGGATCCTCCAAAGAAACAGAAGATGTAGTGGAAACTCTACCAGTTCAACCTTTTCATGTTCCTGTTAAACCGTCTGTGGTTGAAAAGGGGAAACAGAAAGCAGTACGCTTCGACGTCCCATTGAAGTCTGCTTCCAATCAGGGGGTGATGATGAAGCCTTACAAGTTTGACATTCTAGCTCAGTTAGCCAATACTCCGGCTAGACTATCTATATTTGAACTGCTTCGCCTTTCCAGAGAAAGTAGAGAAACTTTGAGCGAAGCTTTACTTCAAGCAGATTTATGCTTGGCTCAACTCAAGACTCCTGATAATATACCAGTGTCATGTCCGCAATGCCATAGTGTGATGGAAGCAATTCCCAACATTACCTTTACACAAGAGGATATGCTATTGAAACACAACAAGCATCATAGGCCTCTGTGTTACACTGGATATATCGGATCCACTGAAATTGACAGGATTTACATCGACCCTGGGTCTTCAATTAGTATAATTCTTCAGAGTATGCTAAGACCCTTGAGGATTCCTACTAGTGAGCTGACTTACACTAGTACTACGATAGTCGGTTTTAACTCTGGCAAGAGCAAACCACTGGGGAAGATTCGTCTGCAGATTCAGATTGGTGATCTTCGAACTATGGTAACTTTCTATGTTATCAACTCGGACGTATCCTACAATATTCTTCTTGGAAGATCGTGGATTCATGAGCACAATATTGTGCCTTCAACTCTTCACCAATGTTTCAAATATGTGGACTCCCAAAGAGTTGTGAAAACTGAGTTTGCTGATATTAATCCGTTCAAGGGTGTCGAAGCCTACTTCTCTGATTCAAGGCTTTATAAACAAGAGCATGTGAAAGATATATCAGACATGGCTGAAGATCAATTATCATCTGAGGATCAGTCTATTAATGAAGATCCGCCAGAGGAGCAACCTTTGAAGATTATAGTCAAGGGACGAATCCAATCCCAACCTGTCAATGATCAACCTCTGATAATCAAGGTTAAAGGAAGAACTCAAACTTCATCTGAGGGATCAATAAATATTTCTGCTAAGAGCCAAGTTCAACCTTTTATGATCAAGGTCAAAGGGCGTACTTCTTGTATGAATGATCCAGAACCACCATTGATTGTCAATCTTGGCAAATCTACGCAGAAGACGGATGATGGTCCACTGTTGATTAATCCAAAGCGTAGCAATCAGATTGTAAATGATGTAAATATTGATCATTCTGTACTTTTTGATATCAATGAAGATTTCCTGTTCGAGTATATGGCTGTCAAGTTTATTGAGAGAATGACTTTATCTTCTGATAATCAAAGTCATCAATATAAAGACAACATAGAACCGGAAGAAACTTTATACATTGATCATAAGGAGAATTCTTTTCCTCCTTATGTCGATGTCGGACCTTATGCTCAAAAGTTCTTGACATCTTCTCCCTATCTGCTTCCTGTAGCCGCTTCATCACGAGCTTGCGTAACTTTCAGACGTCACGAAGAATCCTATTTCGTGGTTCCGTCTGATAAGAAAAACAAGCGTCAAATTGTGTTTGGCCTGGCTAGAAATATCCCTGTTACTCAGACAGATAATCTGAAGGATAAAGATAAAGGAAGAATCCGAATTGACAAATACAGTCAACAATCTATCAAGATTATCCAGAACATGGGGTATGATTTGAAGACTATGTAAGGTCTCAATCAGGACAAGGGCAGACGACTACCATTATGTGGTGATCCATTTTACCAAAAGACTCGTCATGGGTTTGGATATGATCCGTCCCACATGTTTAATGACGATATATAAGAAGAATTCTCTTCTAGCTCTTCGCAATCATCAGATTCAGAAGAAATTCTATTCATCGAATCCGATATATCTCGTTCCTCATATTGTGAATCTGGGCAAATATTCTCAGTCAATATGGTTCAAGCCGATGATAAATCAGAACCATTTGAGAATGATCCTTGAGCATGATATTTTCTTTCTTGAAAGATATATTAATTCATTCATTCTTTTATCAATAATGGAGTATATCTTCAATGACACTAGTCTTCTTATTCCCCCAGCTACCAAGGTTTGGTTAAGCTGATTACTCATCTCTTTCTTTTATCTTACCAGTTGGTATATGAATTTAGATTTGTTATTTATCATGTTATCAAGACCTCTGAATAAATGTCAAATCTAATTGCTTTTCTATCATGAGTTCTTACATGCTATCACGTCCATATTACCTCTGATAATATTGTATACTCGCAAACAGAAATTAATCTTCTATCTTATCAGTCGATTAATTGGATTTATTATTTTTATGTTCTCAAGACCTCTGGATGAATATTAAAACCTACTTGTTTTTCCTATCTGTCATGTCCATTTGACCTCTGCATAGATATTAATCTACTTTTCTATGAGTTCTTACATGCTATCACGTCCATATTACCTCTGATAGTATTGTATACTCTAAAAACAGAAAAAAGATTTTATTATCTATCATGTCCATATTACCTCTGGATAGATATAATGTATTGAGTTTAAAAGACTTGTCATGTTCCTATAACCTCTGATAAGTATTTTCTATCTCATACCTATTGTTCCAAATAAATGATAGGATCACAAATATATATTTCATTCATCTTGGAAACATTGCAAAATGGATAAAAGAAAAGATTACAAGGAGCTCTTTCAAGATGGAGCAGAAATGTTTTGAAGTAACTTCTATAGCTCTTCTAGCCGCTTACCACGAGAGCTCATGACTTTCTTGGTAGCCTCAGCACGTCGAGCCTCAGGGGTGCAAA
>JANAVB010033146.1:0-11573 GCA_029216955.1 Iris pallida | reverse complement strand
CAACATCGCTGTCAAGATTGACATGGAGAAAGCTTATGACAGACTGGATTGGCATTTATGATCTGGGTCTTCAGGGCTTTGGGATTCTCAGAAACCTGGACCAACATCGTGTGGAGATCCATTAACAACTCCTGTTCTCTCCACGGTCATCAATGGTCAAGCCGACGAGTTTTTTAAATCCAACCGGGGATGAGACAGGAAGATCCACTTTCATCTACTGTCTTCATCATTGCAGCAGATGCCCTGAGTAGGAACCTTAACAACATGGTCACCACCCGAACTTCCACCCACTACCACATCCAGCGGATGCCCAATCATCACCATCTGGTTTTCGTCGACGATTTACTCATCTTCTCATCCGGGGACGAAGGAGCAGTTGAATGGTCTACAACACCCTGGAGAGGTACTCTAGATGCTCCGGTCAGAAGATCAATCCTTCCAAGAGCGTTATCAACGCCCACCACAAATCAGGAGAGAGCACGCAACCAACATCACCAACTAACTTCCTTTCTGTTGCGCATCCTCCGTTCAATTACCTCGGCTGCCCTCTAGTATGGGAAATCCAACGTGGGCATCTTGGAACTTGATCACACGAATCAGAAAAACTTGAAGGGTGGCATAACGCCACTTTATCCCCCGGCGGCAAATGATCCTCATCAATCACGGTAACCCCAGTCCCAAAAACGTAGGGACTAGGAAGTAGACATGCCAGCTATATTCATACGGAGTACACACCATTATATGGAAGCCTCGTATGAATACATAAGCTGTAAAATACAGTAAAACCACAACTAATTCATCCACACAAATAAATAAATAGAAGATGTATAATGAGAATAAATTGTCTTGATACAATATATTGGGCGGAGACAAATCCACTACCAACAAGATAAGAAAAATACATGAGAAAGAAATAAGTTTGGCGAGCGAAGCGAAGACGATCCAAATGCAATCATCCTCGAAGAAGTAGCGATGATCACGGATAAAGCTAGAGCACCTGCGAAAGACAATAGCACACACCTGGGGAGATAACCAGGTCCTCAGAGGGACGTAACAAGACACATAATATCATGCCATATAAACTGAATAAATATTGCTCAAATAAATAAGTCAATCGAATTTATAACATGGTCCAATACGCACCTACTGAACGAGCATACCATCCCCCCAACCAAACAAGGACAGGAGATGGTAAACTAATTCACAGCGACGTATCTTTCCATGCTATGAATCCAATATGGTATCCGGACCCCAACAAGGTTTAATACCTTCTCATCGAAGTAGTAAGTCACACCTAAAACCAAACAAGGACAAGATGTGACGAACTAAAACGCGACAAGTTATTGTTCCAAGAAACGGTCAGATACAAGTACCCAAACCAAAAGTACTCGTACCTAACGGATAAGGTAGCCTAACCGTTCTAAGTGATATGTAGTTAAGAACAATCCTTCCTACGCATGGGCCCTGGCTGAATAGGATCGGCATGGTCCCCCCTTGGGCACCAGAGGCCCCATCAGTAAGAGCACGACGTTCCGCAGAATCGTCAGTGGCCGTCAGTAATCATGGGTAATCTGACCCGCTTCTCCGGCGGAGCTCACGGGTTACAAAAGGGAAAGTGCATCAAAGCCCATACGCTAAGGAATTGTTCTCCCCGCCCAATGCCTATTATGTTGTATCCACAACAATAACCTCTATAACCGCTAAGTCAAACTAGCATGCAACCTCTATTATCGGTTATTCCTATCGCACGGCTTGTACGTACTGGTGGCCAGCCAATCACGCACTTCCGTGTTCTACATGCAACACACAACTTCGTGGTACAACGTGTCAAGGCCAATGAATGCAACACACAAGGTGGTCCCTTAATTCTAAGTTTAATGTGTAAGAAAAATAATACATAGCAAGAAACTGAACAGTAAATTCTAACAGGTTATGCCATGTATCACAGTTTATTTTGCATAAAGAAAATAATACTAATGCATGAAATATGAGCTAAAATAAATAAACAACAAATGACAAGGTGTCTTGCCTGGTAGGATGCCTGGTGTACTGCAATAATCATGGTGGCATGAACTGCGACTTTGGTGTAATGACTACACAAGGGGACCTCTGTTGGTGGCACGGACAGTTTCATTGGGTCCAGAAGGGTCAATTTAGTTAGGGTTGATAGGAGAGAGGATAACATTGGCGAAGGAATAGGAAAAATAGGCTAAGTCACGGGTTGAAGAAAAAATCGAAGAAAGTTTTGTATATATAAATAACTATTTTGGAAAATATTTATTGTTTGAAATATATATTTTTATTAGTAAAATACTTTTAGATAAATAATTGAAAGTCATAAAAAAAACATCTTTATCTCTAAACTATAATTTTGCTTGTAGAAAATATTACATCTATATTTATCACCATAAAATAAGCTTCGAAATCTTGTTTGAAGTACCTATAGGGCCAAGCCCTAATACTGTACAGTTTTTGAAATTATTTTATTTAATATATAGTTCTATATAATATCATTAAGAACAAATAGCGATAATAACATAAAATCAATAATAATTTTACTAAAAAATAAACCCCATAAAAATATCACCTAGTGATAATATTAAGATATTGCACAATCGCTTCTTTTGTAAACAATAATAATAATAATAATTCTAATAGTAGTAATAATAATGATAAATATAATAATAATAAGATTAGTATAAATAAAATCTGAGAAAACATAATAATAATAATAATAATAATAATAATAATAATAATAATAATAATAATAATCTTAATAATAATAGCAGAAGAAGAAAACGTTTTTAAAAAATTTCCAACAAAAAAAACCATTAGAGTCACCAACCCAATGCAGCAGTCAACCGACTGCTGCTGTTCCTTCAAATTAAGACAGAAAAGAGGGAGAGAGAGAGTACGAAAGAAGAGGGAAGAAGGAAAGAGCTGAGAGAGAGAGGGAAGTGAGAGAGTCAGCGGAGAGGTCGAGAGGAAGAGAGAGGGTCGTCGGCTCGCGCGGTGGGCTGAGTGGAGATGAAGGGTGAGGAAGGGCTTCGTCGAGGGGCTGCGTCGGTGGTGGCCACGGCCAAGGGAGGCGGCAGAGCGAAGTGGGGAACGGCGGATCTGGAGTAGGGCGGCTGGGCTGGCAAGGTGGAGGCGGCGGTTGCGGAGGAGGTCGGGCGGAAGGAGCGGGGGAGAGCTACGGAGGGTTGGAGTTCGCCGGGCGCGTGCGGCAAAGCGCGACGCTCGGGATCTCAGGCACGGCGGCTAGGGTTCAGGCGCGACGAGGGTTTGGCGGAGCTGTGCGGTGGCCCGGCCGCGGCGAGGCGGCGTTGGATTGCCGGAGGGAGAGAGAATGGGGATGGAGCGGCGGAGCTGCACCAGAGGGGTCGGTCGTCGGGGTTCTGGTCACGGCAGAGGAAAGGGGATTTTCCGGCGGTCTGAAGGCTTTGTGAGGCGGGCTCGACGGACAGGGGCGGAGACGATCTGGATCGAAGCTCGTGGTGACGCAGGAGTCGCGGCGGCGAGGCCAGGGAGTGGGACATGGAAAGAGACTAGGTTTTAGAATAGGATTAGGATTTTGGATTAGAGGGTTTGAATAGCTGTGTTGAAATCGTGTCCGACATGTGGACACGAAGAAGATGAAATGTATATGTAAGTAAAATAATGAAAAGGAAAAAATAGGGCACGGACACGATGCACAAACTTGGGTGGAGAAATATTTGTGGAATTTTGACTTGTGGAGAAATAATGGAGGAGTACCTGCCTATTTATAGGATGTGGGAATTCCCATTAAGATAGGGATTAGGATATTTAAAACCCAAATTAGATAATTTGCTACAAATTTAAAATCAATCAAATCTAAATCCAAATCCAATTCAAATCAATTTAAATCCAATTAAATTCTTTTGGATTAAATCAATTGGGATAATTCAAACTTCAAATATTTAACTATTTAAATAAATCCAAAAATCAAATCAAGATTTAAATGGCCACAATAACTTCCAAATATATTTTTCAAAATACCAATAATAATAATTTCAAAAATAATAAATATTTTTAAATATCTTTTTGAATAATAAATCTCAAAAATTATATTTTTATTTAAATTAAACTAGCAAATATTTATAAAATATATGTATGCATGAATAATATTATTTATTCCAAATAAAAGGCCTTTCATAAATAAAATCATAAATTTAGGAAATTTTGATAGCTAAAATATTACATATATTATTTTGAAACTATAAAAATAAGAAAAAATATTTTTCTCAAAATATGTACGCTCGCACATATTCGCACTCGTCGAGCAATTACGAAAAATAAAACGTCGTACGCGACGTACAATACGACTACGTGACGTATAATACAAAATTTTAAATCGGTCCAAATTTAATAATAAAAAAATAGTAGAAATTTAGGGGTTTTACATCCTACCCAACTTAAAAGAATTTCGTCCTCGAAATTAAGAATTAGTAGGGGGGTGAGAGGACACAACGGGGTATCAATGGGAATCCAACGATGTCAATGTTTTCACAAAATCATGTCGTAAGAAATTGCGATCTAGATCATTGAATGAGGGTCATAGTAGGGTCGAGAAGAAGGACGAGGAGTTTAGGATGAAGTTATAGCAACATCGAGTGAGAATAGTCATAGTCGATAGGAAGGTTAGAGGAAGTTCTAGTATGACGCTTTCGTCCTCTTAAAATAGGTGAGGGCGAAAGCAATATCGAGTTCGAAGGAGGCGTTCTCGAATACGAATACGTGATTCAAAGACGATCGAATAATTTCAAAAGAATTGTCAAGGTAGTCGTGGATAGGATTCTAAAGGCCAAGTTTAATTATGTCCCATCCACGTAGAATAATAGACAAAAGCGAACCAAAGTGCACTCGGTTGATCGGACCATCATGCACTGATTCTGATTAGACAATATGTTAGTGAGCGGCCGCTCAATATCATATGCCTTGATCAAGCTCGATAAAGAATTAGCTTGCAAATACTAGGCTATATTAGCGTCATTAGTCAAAACGGAAAATACATAGGTACGAGAGATTAAGATTTAAAGAAGGTGGAATAATTCTAAGTCATACAGTCGTCCTATAGTCTTCTTGTCCAAGTCCTTGGTTGGCTAGACGGGTTAGGTCCTCTAGATTCTAGGATCTAAATATGCTTGCTAATATAGGTTACTAGGTCAAAGGGGTTGCTAGTTCATAAGGTATTCTACCCAACTTAAAGAATTAAACTAATGGTGTTTTGAGACAACTAACTAGTAGGGTCAATCTCTAGCAAGCACGAAGGAAAGATAAGAATAAGGATGGAAGGAAGCAATCAAGATGCAATTGATGAGTCAAACGGTAGATAAAATCAAGGAAAGAGGTCAGGTATGTGGATGAGATCCTAGACTTCTAATCCTATACGCAGGCTTGCTTGGTACGGTAAAGTAACCAAACAATTTATCTTGACCTGCATGGGCCACCACAAAAACATGTAACGCCCCAGTCCCAAAATACGTAGGACTAGGAACGTAGACATGCCAGCTGTATTCATACGGAGTACACACCAATATATGGAAGCCTCGTATGAATACATAAGCTGTAAAATGCAGTAAAACTACAACTAATCTCATCCACACAAAATAAATGAATAGAAGATGTCATGTAATGAGAATAAATTGTCTTGATACAATATGTTGGGCGGAGACAAATCTACTACCAACAAGATAAGGAAAAATACATGAGAAAGAAATAAGTTTGGCGAGCGAAGCGAAGACGATCCAAATGCAATCATCCTCGAAGAAGTAGCGATGATCACGAATAAAGCTAGAGCACCTGCGAAAGACAATAGCACACACCTGGGGAGATAACCAGGTCCTCAGAGGTACGTAACAAGACACATAATATCATGCCATATAAACTGAATAAATATTGCTCAAATAAATAAGTCAATCAAATTTATAACATGGTCCAATACGCACCTACTGAACGAGCGTACCATCCCCCCAACCAAACAAGGACAGGAGATGGTAAACTAATTCACGGCGACGTATCTTTCCATGCTATGAATCCAATATGGTATCCGGACCCCAACAAGGTTCAATACCTTCTCATCGAAGTAGTAAGTCACACCTACAACCAAACAAGGACAAGATGTGACGAACTAATCCGCGACAAGTTATTGTTCCAAGCCACGGTCAGATACAAGTACCTAAACTAAAAATACTCGTACCTAACGGATAAGGTAGCCTAACCGTTCTAAGTGATATATAGTTAAGAACAATCCTTTCTACGCATGGGCCCTGGCTGAATAGGATCGGCATGGTCCCACCTTGGGCACCAGAGGCCCCATCAGTAAGAGCATGACGTTCCGCAGAATCGTCAATGGCCGTCAGTAATCATGGGTAATCTGACCCGCGTCTCCGGTGGAGCTCACGGGTTACAAAAGGAAAAGTGCATCGAATCCTATACGCTAAAAAATTGTCCTCCCCGCCCAATGCCTATTATGTTGTATCCACAACAATAACCTCTATAACCGCTAAGTCAAACTAGCATGCAACCTCTATTAGCGGTTATTCCTATCGCACGGCTTGTACGTACTGGTGGCCAGCCAATCACGCACTTCCGTGTTCTATATGCGACACACAACTTCGTGGTACAACGTGTCAAGGCCAATGAATGCAACACACTATGTGGTCCCTTAATTCTAAGTTTAATGTGTAAGAAAATAATACATCTCAAGAAACTGAACAGTAAATTCTAACAAGTTATGCCATGTATCACAATTTATTTTACATAAAGAAAATAATACTAATGCATGAAATATGAGCTAAAATAAATAAACAGCAAATGGCAAGGTGTCTTGCCTGGTAGGACGTCTGGTGTACTGCAATAATTATGGTGGCATGAACTGCGACTTTGGTGTAATGACTACACAAGGGGACCTCTGTTGGTGGTACGGACAGTTTCATTGGGTCCAAAAGGGTCAATTTAGTTAGGGTTGATAGGAGAGAGGATAACATTGGCGAAGGAATAGGAAAAATAGGTTTAGTCACGGGTTGGAGAAAAAATTGAAGAAAGGGTCAATTTAGTTAGGGTTGATAGGAGAGAGGGTCAATTATTTTATTTAATATATAGTTCTATATAATATCATTAAGAACAAATAGCGATAATAACATAAAATCAATAATAATTTTACTAAATAATAAACCCCATAAAAATATCACCTAGTGATAATATTAAGATATTGCACAATCGCTTCTTTTGTAAACAATAATAATAATAATAATTCTAATAGTAGTAATAATAATGATAAATATAATAATAATAATAAGATTAGTATAAATGAAATCTGAGAAAATATAATAATAATAATAATAATAATAATAATAATAATAATAATAGTAATAATCTTCCTAATAATAATAACAGAAGAAGAAAACATTTTTAAAAAATTTCCAACACAAAAAGAAAAAAAAACCATTAGAGTCACCAACCCAATGCACCAGTCAACCGACTGCTGCTGTTCCTTCAAATTAAGATAGAAAGGAGGGAGAGAGAGAGAGAGTACGAAAGAAGAGGAAAGAAGGAAAGAGATGAGAGAGAGAGAGAGAAGTGAGAGAGTCAGCGGAGAGGTCGAGAGGAAGAGGGAGGGTCGTCGGGCTCGCGCGGTGGGCTGAACGGAGATGAAGGGGGAGGAAGGGCTTCGTCGAGGGGCTGCGTCGGTGGTGGCCGCGGCCAAGGGAGGCGGCGGAGCGAAATAGGGAACGACGGATCTGGAGTAGGGCGGTTGGGCTGGCAAGGTGGAGGCGGCGGTTGCGGAGGAGGTCGGACGGAAGGAGCGGGGGAGAGCGGCGGAGGGTTGGAGTTCGCCGGGCGCGTGCGGCAAAGCGCGGCGGTCGGGATCTCAGGCACGGCGGCTAGGGTTCAGGCGCAATGAGGGTCTGGCGGAGCTGTGCGGTGGCTCGGCCGCAGCGAGGCGGCGTTGGGTTGTCGGAGGGAGAGAGAATGGGAATGGAGCAGCGGAGCTGCACCGGAGGGGTCGATCGTCGGGGTTCTGGTCACGGCGGAGGAAAGGGGATTTTCCGGCGGTCTGAAGGCTCTGTGAGGCGGGCTAGACAGACAGGGGCGGAGACGATCGGGATCGAAGCTCATGGTGACGCGGGGGTCGCGGCGGCGAGGCCAGGGAGTGGGACATGGAAAGAGACTAGGTTTTAGAATAGGATTAGGATTTTGGATTAGAGGATTTGAATAGCTGTGTTGAAATCGCGTCCGACATGTGGATACGAAGAAGATGAAATGTATATGTAAGTAAAATAATGAAAAGGAAAAAATAGGGCACGGACACGATGCACAAACTTGGGTGGAGAAATATTTATAGAATTTTGACTTGTGGAAAAATAATGGAGGAGTACCTGCCTATTTATAGGATGTGGGAATTCCCATTAAGATAGGGATTAGGATATTTAAAACCCAAATTAGATAATTTGCTACAAATTTAAAATCAATCAAATCTAAATCCAAATCCAATTCAAATCAATTTAAATCTAATTAAATTCTTTTGGATTAAATCAATTGGGATAATTCCAACTTCAAATATTTAACTATTTAAATAAATCCAAAAAATAAATCAAGATTTAAATGGCCACAATAACTTCCAAATATATTTTTCAAAATACCAATAATAATAATTTCAAAATTAATAAATATTTTTAAATATCTTTTTGAATAATAAATCTCGAAAATTATATTTTTATTTAAATTAAACTAGCAAATATTTATGAAATATATGTATGCATGAATAATATTATTTATTCCAAATAAAAGGCCTTTCATAAATAAAATCATAAATTTAGGAAATATTGAAAGCTAAAATATTACATATATTATTTTGAAAGCTAAAATATTACATATGTACGCTCACACATATTCGCACTCGTCGAGCAATTACGAAAAATAAAACGTCGTGCGCGACGTACAATACGACTACGCAACGTACAATACAAAATTTTAAATCGGTCCAAATTTAATAATAAAAAAAATAGTAAAAATTTAGGGGTTTTACATCACGTACTCACTTCCATCCCTATCCACACTCTGGCCGTATGTTCCCCACCTAAGAAGGTTCTTTCCTCGATCGAACAGATCTTTTGTAATTTTTTTGGGGGCATTGTAACGGACAAGACAAGCATCACTGGATGAGCTAGGAATCCATGGCCAAATCTACTGACGAGGGGGGGGGGGGCTGGGATTTACCAAACTCACCCACATCGTTAAAGCCTTCTCGATAAAATTGTGGTGGAAACTCCGCACAAGAAACAACTTATGGACCAGATTCTTGAAGGCCAGGTACTTCAAGCACATCCACCCTTCGATGGCCATCGCCAACAGCATTTCCTCAGCAGCTTGGCGTCGTATTCTTACCGGGCGGGACCTTGCCGAGCCTGCGATGAGACTCCAATTGGGCACAGGCGAGTCGGACCCTTTCCTGGAGAGATGGATTGGGGATAGCATGATCCCGAGTATTTCAGAGTCCCTGAGAGACTGTAGAATCAGAGACCTATGGAACCCTACTACTGTCGACTGGAGCTGGGACAAAATTCGGGAATGGCCCGGCAACGAAATGGCGGATAGCATCCGTGAGCGCGGATTATGCAACGGCCATGGGGACGACGCGCTGAAATGGTCACTCGAGACTTCAGGGGCATTTTCGGTACGGTCGGCGAGAGTCGCCGTCCGGGGTACCCGCCAACCGCACCATTCCATAGCGCACTTCTGGCACACAAGCTCCCTAAGAAGTGGTCTATCCTAATGTGGAGAGTCATTAGTAAGAAATTGCCGACTGATGAGATCCTCAACACCATTGGTATCATCATAGCATCAGCCTGTACTTGCTGTTCAGAGAGGCAGATGAAAACTATCGACCACATCCTCTATCAGGAGAACCTGCCTAACGGGATCTGGAGGAACCTTAACCAGTGCTACAATATTGAGCTGGGTGGCGGACGCTTCTACGATCTCGCGGTCTCCTGGGGTTCAGCCTCCCATGGCCATCAGATCGTCGCAGCGGCCGCCACGTGGGCAATTTGGAAGAATCACAATAAGGCGAGATATGAGGGTCTCCAATACTCAGCTGACCAACTCATTCGGGAAGTATCCCGCCAATGCCGTAAACGGAGCATCAGGTGAAACCACAGCCCGAGTGCATTTTGGTCCTCGCTCTCCCTAACTCTTGGTGCCTCAGTCGTCTCCCCCTCTTCCTCTTTTGTTGGTATACTTGTATAGGCTTTGTCCTTTTATGCCTTGTATACGTGGCCAGGCTTCGACTTTTTGAGCCTTCATTAATAAATCGAGGTTTTTTTTTAAAATATATATATATATATATATATATATATATATATATATATATATATATGTGTGTGTGTGTGTGTGTGTGTGTGTGTGTGTGTGTGTGTGTGTGTGTGTGTGTGTGTGTGTGTGTGTGTGTGTGTGTATGTATGTGTATGTATATATATATTATGTGAATGAATAAATATATATCTATATGTAACTGTTTGCTTGTGAATGTAACCTAGGGAGTATTGAGTCAGTTTAGGATTGACCCAATGAGTCTAGAATGGCCGAGTCGACCGACAAGTTGACCAAGTTGACAAAAGTCAACTTTGGGTCAAACTTGATCCAAATCGACTCAAACGAACTTAGAATGACTTGGAAACTTGTGCTTGACCTAAAAATTAGTAAACGGACTAGTTGACTTATAGTTGACCAGGTTTGACCAGAGTTGACCAGGTTTGACCAACGTTGACCAAGGTTGACTTTGACCTAGAATTATGTAGAATTGCATTGTAGACCTTTCTTATGATATTTTAGACCATATTGTGATATAGTTATTTTAAATAGAATTACATCACTCCAGTTCAGTTACACTTCCTCATCAGCAGCTTGGATTTCCAGGCGAGTACATTCTCTGACCGTTTTATTCTTGCTTGGACATATTTACTTGTTATAGACTAGTTTACTTGTTGCTGTCACGATGTTATCACGGATTAGTACTATATGGATCTCTTTATGCGATGTTGTCCCCTCGAATACATCGAGTATATTGTGCTCATGTACTTTATCATATGCATCGTCTACTCCTTATTTATTCATGTATACTCATGTGACATTCATGTACACTCATGATCATGTGAGCCTTCATGTATAACCCAGTGTTTATGTGGACTAGCTATCCATGTGACACACTACTTTCATGTGCAATAACATAACCTAGACAGATCCTTGTGTACTGATTGGGGCAGGGGGAGTATTTATTTGGTTATGTGATCTACATCCTTATCATGTGCAACTCCAAAGTAGATTTAAGTCATGTACAACCTAAGCCAGTTTACATAACCAGATTATGCTCTACATCACGTAGTTAGTTCAGTTATCTTATTATATCATGTATATCTATTTTCATATATCATGTTCTCTTTTACAGTCTCATTTCTTTACAGTAGTTCATCTATATTATTCTATATCTTGTTTCATATTTCCTATCATGTTATGATCTGTGTGAGAGATATGTATTCATTCCTGTTCTG
>JANAVB010033145.1:0-38656 GCA_029216955.1 Iris pallida | reverse complement strand
TTCAGTTTTTTTATGACAATATTTTTATTAGAAAGAATAAATATTTTATCTGTTCTGGTGCATTGGTTTATAATTTGTATGTCATTAATCCTATTTCTCCTACAATGCAACTTATGGAAATGAATAATATGTCATCTAACTTAAATAAGAGAAAAGAACCTTCTTGTATGAACCAAACATATCTTTGGCACTTACGATTGGGGCATATTAACCTAAGAAGTTCAAAGACTGGTTGAAGATGGACCTTTGAGTTCATTAGAAGTGGAGGCACTACCAGTCTGTGAATCCTGCTTGGAAGGTAAAATGACCAAAAGGCCTTTTACGGCAAAGGGTATAGGGCCAAAGATGTGTTGGAATTGGTTCATTCTGATTTGTGTGGACCCATGACTATCCAAACTAGAGGTGGCTTTGAATATTTTGTCACATTTATTGACGATTATTCAAGGTATGGATACATTTATTTGATGCACCGTAAGTCTGAGTGCTTTGAGAAATTTAAAGAGTACAAGGCTGAAACGGAGAAACGTCATGGAAAATGTATCAAGTCATTACGATCAGATCGTGGTGGCGAGTACCTCTTTGGAGAGTTTAGGGATTATTTATCAGAGGCTGGGATTGCATCCCAATTGACTGCACCTGGAACGGCCCAACAGAATGGTGCAGCCGAAAGAAGGAATAGAACTCTTATGGAGATGGTTAGATCAATGATGAGTTATTCGGATTTGCCAGATTCATTTTGGGGATATGCCTTAGAGACTACAGCTTATATTTTGAACTTGGTTCCTTCTAAGTCAGTACCTCTTACTCCTACAGAGCTGTGGATTGGGCGTAAGCCTAGTCTGAAACATATTCGTATTTGGTGTAGTCCAGCACATGTGCTGAATGGAAAAGCAGATAAGTTAGAATCTCGTACAGAAGTACGCTTGTTTGTAGGCTATCCAAGAGGAACGAAAGGAGGTTTATTTATAGTCCTAAGGATCAGAAGGTCATTGTTAGCACCAATGCCCGATTCTTAGAGGAAGACTATGTGATGAACCATAAACCCACAAGTAGAGTTGTTCTAGAAGAACTGAGACGTGAGACACCAAGTACTTCAGTACCAACAGTACAAGAGGATGAACCACAAATAACTGCACAACGTGTCACAAATGTTACACCACAACCGATAGTGCCTCGTCGTAGTGGGAGGGTTGTGATACAACCTGATAGATATATGTTCTTGGGAGAGTCGTCAGACTTCGTCCCTGAGGAACAAGATTATGATCCCTGTACCTACAATGAAGCACTCCAAGATAAAGATGCAGAGTCTTGGCAAAAAGCAATGATATCTGAAATAGAATCTAGATTCTAATCAGGTCTGGGAGCTTGTAGAACCACCCGTTGGTGTAAAAGCCATTGGATGCAAGTGGGTCTATAAGAGAAAAAGAGGATCAGACGGTAAGGTTGAAACCTTTAAAGCTCGGCTTATAGCAAAAGGTTTTACTCAAAGAGAGGGTATCGATTACGAGGAAACTTTTTCTTCTGTAGCCATGCTTAAGTCTATTCGGATTCTTTTATCTATTGTAGCTCATCTCGATTATGAGATTTGGCAAATGGATGTCAAGACAGCTTTCCTTAATGGAAGTCTTGAGGAAGACATATATATGAAGCAACCAGACGGTTCATTGAAAAGGGCCAGGAGCATCTTGTTTGTAAGCTCAAGAAGTCCATTTATGGACTTAAGCAAGCTTCCAGATCTTGGAACATAGTTTTGATCAGGTGATAAAATCCTATGGATTTGATCAATGTCAGGATGAATCATGTGTATACAGAAAGTGTGACGAAAATGTGGTGGTGTTCCTAGTACTTTATGTGGATGACATCTTGCTCATTGGAAACAATGTGAAGGTATTATCTGATGTAAGGGTATGGTTATCCAAACAGTTTGATATGAAGGACTTGGGAGAAGTAGGTCACATCCTTGGGATCAAAGTTCTACGAGATCGCAAGAAAAGGATGTTGGGCTTATCCCAAGCTTCCTATATCGATACTGTACTAACTCGTTTTAGTATGCAAAATTCTAAGAAAGGTTTCTTACCTTTTAGACATGGATTGCTCTATCAAAGGAGCAGTGTCTGAGGACACCTAAAGAGATAGAGAACATGAAGGCAGTTTTTTGCTTCAGCAGTAGGAAGCTTAATGTATGCAATGCTATGTACGAGACCAGACATCTGCTTTGCCGTAGGCATGGTTAGCAGATATCAGTCTAACCCAGGACAAGAGCACTGGACTGCCGTAAAGCATATTTTGAAGTACCTGAAAAGGACTAAAGAGTATATGCTAGTTTACCAGGCAGATAGTTTAGTTCCCTTGGGGTACACAGACTCAGATTTTCAGTCAGATAGGGATTCCAGAAATCTACCTCAGGTTATGTGTTTACTTTGGGGGTGGAGCCATTGTATGGAGGAGTATCAAGCAAAAATGTATTGCTGATTCCACCATGGAAGTCGAGTATGTGGCAGCCTCTGAGGCAGCCAAGAAGCGGTTTGGCTCAGAAACTTTCTGTTGGACTTGGATGTGGTACCTAGTTTGCCTAAGTCTATTACACTTTATTGTGATAATAGTGGTACAGTTGCAAACTCGAAGGAACCACGAGCCCATAAGACAGACAAACACATTGAGCGCAAGTACCACCTGATACAAGATTTCGTAAAGAAAGAAAAAGTTGCTGTGATCAAGATAGCATCAGCCGACAACCTAGCTGATCCCTTTACAAAGAGCTTACCAGCTAAGGCTTTTGACAGTCATGTTGAGGGAATGGGAGTCAGATGTGTAGCAGCATGGCTTTAAGTATAAGTGCGAGATTTGTAACAGTATACTGAAAAAGCAAAGTTTGAGTGTAAGTGGAAGATTGTTAGGGTTATATACTAAAAGCATCACTTTTGTAGTAACCTTATTTCCTTAAATTTTGAATGAGAATCATATGGGCAAATGTTTGCATATTGTATTTATTGTAAATGTTAATACAAATGTCTGATATTCTATATTGTAGATAATATGGTGTGTGGTGTCACACAGAAGATCATATTATCAGTTTCCTATGGAGTATATAAAGTTCACAACCTAGATGGACTTGGACAATCTATTGGAAAGGTTGTGTATAATCTGGTATTAGTCTATCTTGACTATAGGTTTACACTAGTACACTTGGTGTGTATTGAACAAGACCACTTGAGGTTGTTCTCTTTGTACTGACTATATAAGAGAACAAACACCTCTGTTATTATGGATGCTTGTGCTCTTAATCCGGATATAATAACGGACATGTATATGCAGTGTGCATTACTTTGACTCATAAAAGAGTGAGATTCATTATGGATTAACAACCTCTATGAATTGGATAATAACATTGTATGTATGATGGGTTGTTGATTATAAATAGATCCATGTCCCGATACATCGGGTTGATGATGTCCTCTTAAGGAGCTCATAAGGATTATCATGTAAACTCTGCAGGTGGATTATATCCGATATGACAAAAAGTTGAGCGGTACTACTTAAGGATAAAAGATGTCGAATCATATAGTTGTTAGTAACTTAATTTGATCGACGGACATACGATATCTTAACATGGGGAGCCAAACGAGCATATAATAAAAGGAGCCCACAAACATAATTTAGGATTATGGAGGCAGTGCAACAATAGCTCATTAGTGGACCGAGCTATTGTTAATGGGCCTGGATTGTGTGTTCGGGCTGAACACGGGATATCCAGATCCGTTAGGAGGCCTAACCCTAATTTCTCCTCATGGTCCCTGCCGTAGCCTATATATATCTCTATTCTCTGGCCGCCAGATTACTAATCAGAAATCTAAATTTTTCTAAATTCGTGATTCACGTAAGGAGAGAAAGAGAGGGCTGCCAAGGAGAAGAAAGGTTGGGAGATCGTCGCCCACACGACGTCCAACTCGAGGAAGGAATACGTACAGAAGATCTTGGGGTCGTCCGCTCGAGATTGCCAGAAATTACTTGTCTCCTCTCCGCCGCAGGTATAATTCCTGAACCCTAGTTTCTGTCTATAAAGGGTTAGAACACGTATTAGATCTGTTTAACTTTCTATCGGTCAATACGTACACCAAAGGAAGGGTCCTGGGAATCCCCAGTTCCATCAATACGTCGTCTGGCTTGATCTTGAGTTGATGGTAACCCGAGTGAAGATCAATCTTCGAAAATCGAGACACTTTGTAGCTGATCGAACAAGTCATCTATGGGAGGCAGTAGATATTTGTTCCAAACTATAGCTTTGTTCAGCTCTCAATAGTCAACACACAGATGCATTGACATCTTTCTTCTTTACGAACAATACGGGCGCTCCCTATAGTAAATACTAGGCCGAATGAATCCTTTGTTAAGCAACTCTTGAAACTGGATCTTGAGTTCCATCATCTCTACAAAGGCCATTTTATACAGGGCCTTGGTAATTGGTCGGGTGTCGAGAAAGGTATCATTGGTGAATTCAATTTCTCAAATGGGTGGCATACTGGATAACTCGTCTGAGAACACATCGGAGAATTATGTCACAACATCGTTTTGACCCGCATTTGCACTATCATATTTTATCACAAACGGACGCCAAGTATCCTTGACAGCCAGAATATAGCATCCTTCGAGCAAAAATTGTCGAGATCACCATACAAGTTGTCGCTGCTTCGCCACACGAGTAGCATAATTTGGTCTCTCCCGGTAGACGGAAAGTGACCCTCTTTCCTGTGCAGTCGATAGTGTCATTGCAAACAATGAGCCAATCCATTTCAAATATGCTATCATAGTCCTTATTATCTAGAAGTATCACATCAAGATATACCTTTTACTTCCGATACAAATGATTCTATCTCTGCAGCCTGAGTTTGTAAGTAGTTACGTACCCGATGATATGTTGACACTAAGGTTAAGGCCTAGCGGGGTTATAAAATTTTTTATTCCTCGATAAAATCTGTCAAATAAAACTATGTGTGGCACAGAATCAAATAGTACACGTGCAGACTTATATTGAACAACATTATACTTGTCATGACTGTATCTGAGGCAAGCCTTGTCTCGAGTCATGGCATCGACGCGTCCTTGGGTATTAGGGCGACGATCTTGGCCATTTTGCTGTGCAGCCTGGGGAGTTCGAGGTGCTAGACCTCAATTTTTTTGGTGTTGATATTGAGGGACGTTTGGTCTTCACTGACAGTCTCTTCGGTAGTGGCCTCTGCGACCCAGTTGTAGCATCCTCCAGATAACTTCGTAGCTGTTTGTGTGACGTCCTTCGCTACCGTACCTAGTGCAGTGAGGCCCTGAGTTATGCCCTGGTAGCCGCATTGTTTGGACGCTTTGGAGCATTGTTACCTCCCGCATAACTAAGGCATTTGTGATTAGAGTGCATAGTGCCGACAACGAATGGATGATATTGGCGCTCAAGCCAGCTAGCGTGTTTCATAGACTCGCTCATTGTCTTGTATTTTGGCACCGATACATGGGCATAGATAGGGGGCTACTGGCCCACTTTGAATCTTCGAACACAAATCTCCTCTATAAGCAAAAATGCATAAGCAAATTTGGATAATTTGTTGAACTCTGCCGCATACTGTTGTACTGTCATATTCCTTTGTGTCAACTGCATGAATTCATTCTCCTTCTCTTGATGAACAGCGGAGGCCAGATACTCGACTTCGAAGGCTTTGCGGAACGTGGCCCAAGAGATCGGCGTAGAGTTGTTATTGCATCGGATTACTCGTTTGTGCATGGCCCACCAGTCGTACACATTCAATCATAGTTGAAGTTGTGCGCATGTGACTTGCTTGGATTCTTCAATGCCGAGGAGCTCAAAGTGGTTCTCCAGCTCTTTCAACCAGTCGATCGCCATAGAAGGGCCTCCAGTACCGCTGAAGGATGTGCGACACGCTTTCTTGAATTCTGACACCTCAAAGTTGGAACTTTTTGGTACTGCAGGTTGGGCACGGGCTCCTCCGGATCGACTTCGATTGGTTGGGCCGTAGGTTCGACGGCAGCATGCATCATGGCGGAGTTGCTATTGGCCACAACTGTCTGGACGATATGTTGAAGAGTATTAAGCTGCTTTTTCTATATCTTGAATTGTGCCTCGAACCTGTCTTTGAATTGGGTCTGTCGCGCCTCCGATTGTCGATGCTGTTTTTTAGTCTGTTTGTGTTGCGCCTCCATCATACATAGCATCCTTTCCATAGCGTTTAGAAGGTTCGGCCCTCGAACTACTTGAGCCACTTGAAGTGTTCGCCTCATTCTCGATCGCGACTTCTCCAACTTCTAAAAAGTAGAAGGCAACTCATATTAGTCTCAAAAAAATATTACGAGCTCATTGTACGGAACAACTCATCTCATCGACACGAGGTCAAGGGTTCGAGACTTGTCACGACCCGCACCCTAGAGTTAGGGCACGAGAACGTAACAACGCCCAGCCTACGCCGCAGTATCGGCGGTAGAACGCTGTCCTAGGTCTCAATGCATCTAACAGTATAAGACTAAAACAGTTTATACTCCCCGAATGGGGGTGACATAGCAGAATGTAAACTCAATCACATCTAAGGTAGAGCATAAAGGAAGATAGATAAAACATGAAATCGAAAAGAGATACTACAGATAGAAGTCTAAGTGTTTAAGATACAAACTCAGAATACATCTCAAAACCCAAATACAGTAATCCATAAATACAACTCAAGATGACTGAAAATAAACTATAAGCAAAAACCCTAGCTATCTATGCAACCTCTACTGTCTCCTCTAGGCTAGCAGGCAACCTCCAGGCTATCTGTAAAATTTATCAACAGGTCCAGTCAGGACAGGAGCGAGCACATTACATCTCAACAGTTCATAGCAGGTTAGAAAATATAATCATGCAGTAAAGTAAGATACAGGTACTGAAAGAAATACTGTATATAAACAGAGAGAGAGCTGTAATAGAAATATCTACTATAAATAGAGAACTAAAATGTAGCTAGTGAGTCAGAGTACAATATAAATGTAAATGACATAGGAGATTCTGATAAGACACTATGGAAGATATTCTGATAAGATACTACTTGGGTATTATTCACATGTCTACTTCTACTCCCCCGTACCCCCAATCAGTACACAAGGATCCAACCAAGTTATGTTATGATTCCACGCAAAGCCCCCGAAGGGTGATACATGGATGTCCCAAAAATGGGGATTCTAGGAGATTCTAGGATACCCAGTAAATGGGATAGGAGATTCTAGGAGACTCTGTGATCATAAGTATATGTCACAAGTGATCAAAGAACCTATGAAGCATAGTGATACGTCATGTAAGTGAAACGTACAGAATATGTAGTACCCGATGCTCCCTAAGGATAACATCTCAAGAAGGGATCCGTATAGTACCAATCCGTGTGACCAACGTGACAGTACAAGTAAAGTAATTTAATGCAGGAAATAATTCTAAGCAGGATATGAAATGATCAGAGAATGTACTCGCCTGATATCTGAATGTCCAAGGTAAAGATACTGTCCGAGGAGAGGTGTCTGGCTCCTAATTAGGACAGCACAAGTCACAACATGTCCAGAAGGGTAATATAAAGCACTACAATGCATTCGACATGAATCTAGGTCAAACTAGGCCAAAGTCAACCCTTGGTCAACTGCACTAGTCAAACTAGGTCAAACTAGGTCATGTC
Organism: Iris pallida; assembly: GCA_029216955.1. Classification (NCBI taxonomy): domain Eukaryota; kingdom Viridiplantae; phylum Streptophyta; class Magnoliopsida; order Asparagales; family Iridaceae; genus Iris; species Iris pallida. The sequence goes on along the minus strand of JANAVB010033145.1, from coordinate 30,962 downwards.
CTAACCCAGTAAGTCTTATTAGGCCTAACCAAGACTATCCTAGCAAGCACACATCAATACAAGGCTATACAAGCCAACATACACCCAACTCTATATAGCATGCAATTATTCAATACTCAAATAAGCAAGAATTCACATTGGATATACACTAGGTAATCTATTACTTTAAGCTATATATGTCTACACATATACACATGCATATATTGGTATTCAACATTAGGTCTATAATCATGGCATTTCAAATGGTTATATAAACTTATATATTACAACACAATATGCTAACATATATATATACATACATAGCTAAGTTAACTATATTCATAAATACTTATTTAAGAGGCTATGTGTGTGTATGTGAACATGGCAAAGGGGCAAGTGAGGGTTAAATGGGCATAATAGTGTATACATATCAAAGAGTGTCAAAGTGTAAGTGAACAATGTGTCAAGTGTGATAGTGTCAACATAGTGTAAGGGGTACATGAGGTAATATAGGATTTGTGTTAACATAGAACATTACTCATTAACTTATATATTGCATAGATTACATTCATGCTTGCATTCATTCATCATTCATTTATTCTCTTGCACCACTATATGCACCATACATTACATACTATGGAACCTACATATTCATTACAAGCCATACTTATACATGCTTACATTAGATAGATACTTACACCTCATACATCATTTATTTAATCATTTACTCATGCTTGCATTCTCTATTTAATTACATAATGTATATACATTAATTGGGTTAAAATCAAATAGAACATTATATTACACACAAGGGTGCACAAAATGCATATGTCGAATAGTAACTCCTACTAATAATCAATACTGTACCATCTCAGCATGAATTAAAATCTAGGATTAAAGTATGTTATAGATCTATGTGTTAGCTTTCCGAAACTTCTCGGATCGCGTTTTTTGTTTCCGAAAACTCCCGAATCGCGAAAACACCGAGAACGCATTTTCTTTCGTACAGCTGACACTCAAATAATTCTCCAGAAAGTTACAAAAAGAATTAGGCCTATTAATACATGTTTTTGGAAAGCTAACTTCAATACGCTTCTTTTAAAAAAAAATGAGAGATTAAACCGAGCTTTGAGCTAGAAGTTATGACATTTCTAAGTTAGGGCTGAAATTAAAAACGTGGATAAAAATCATGACGGATTTGGTAGTTTGAGACAAAAGAACACAAGTATATAACATAATATATCAAGAACTCACTCTCTACACTAATATATATATATGAGACACTATAGAACACATCTCCAATACAAAATATGAGATTAAACATAAATAATTCATTCATACATAACAACAACACATAGTGTGTCCAAATTTGGGATTTTTCCACATGGACACAACCACAACACAAAGGACACTCCTATGACCTCCAAATGGATACGAAATGGACACAAATGGAGATACAACCATGGGGGTCATTCTATGGGTTCAAAATAGACCTATATGCATGAGGAAATGAAAAGGAGAAGGTATTTATACCTCCCGGTAGATCGAATCGAAGAAAAGCCTTCCCGGAGCGACACCGACACGTAGAGATTCCAAAAGACACGAACGAGCTCCGAATCCTCCCAAACTTGGGTAGCTTCCTCCTTGGCTAGAATGGAGAAGGAAAAAAGAAGATTTGGTGCAAAATGGAAGGATTTGGTGAAAAATTTCTAGGGATTGCTCTCTAGGAATTTAGGGAAGAACAAGAGAGAGTGTGAGAATAATGAAATGAACTTGAACCTATCCTCTCCCAAAGTGGCTGGCCATATGGGGCTATTTGTCCTATTATGGTAAGGTCCAAAATGCCCCCACTAACCTATTCTATGAGTATTAGGAAAGGGCTAATAGGTTGGGGCTAAATTAGTCATTCTAAAGTCTCTAATCACACTAACCTTATCCACAATAATTAGTCTAACCTCTAACTAAAATATTTCTATCATGTGGACTAAATTTAATATCATGTGGGCCATGCCTAACTAGTGTGTGGGTCCCACTAGAGTCAAACTACCCCCGGTCCCCGTTTCAAGTCGGATTGAGTTGAAATTCGAACCCGACTCAAATAACCCCAAAACAATATCATAAATAATAAAATAATATCAAAATAATTCAAAGAGGTTAAATGCAAAAATATCTTAGGCCAAAAATGACATTAAAATATCGTAATCACATGGTTAGGCTCTAGGCCAAACAGTCTCTAGGGTTTCACTAGCAAAACGTCAAAACCACAAGTCATTGATTTAAATAATTTTAAAATGATTTAAAATCACCAAAAATCATATCATGAATTAAATTTCATTATTAAAATAATTATAAACACGAAATTTCAAAATTACTCTCATTTGGGAAACTGGGTGCTACAACTCTACCCACCTTAGAAAAATTTTGTCCTCGAAATTTAAGATCGATAGTACTCCTTCTAGAGCCTCTAACCTACCCAATATCTAAGATAACACTTCCTAACACTGGAATAATGCTAAAAAGTGTCAATCTAGGAATACCTCCAATACTGCTCTGCTGTACGGCGGTAATGGAACTTCAATAAAATATGGACTGGAACCTATATCCAAGGGACTGGACCTATTTTAAAGTGGTCTTAACTAAGGATGAAAATGAACTGATCATAGGCTATAGGTATGCTCAAACTATTATCTTCCTATTAACCCTCTATTAATACATTCTATTACCATAGGAACGATGCATTACTAAGACATATAGGCCCCTATCTCTCATAACACATTTATACTCACCAAAGGACTAGTACATCCTATCAAGGCTGATACTATAATCTTTCATAAATCTCATAAGCTACATGTTTAGAGACACACATTCCCACATCAAGGACTAACCTATATATATCTACAACTGATACTAATGGGGTGACGTCCCTATTTCCCAACAATCAAGGTCTAAATTTTTTTTATCTAAATCATGCAATTGAAGGAATAGTATACAAGGTCAGGGCATACCGTAGCAGTTGGAAGTCTCACCTAGGTACACTAATCATTCTAGGTCAAAACAGTACTATGGTATCAACACACAAACAATCTAGGGTGTCCTAATTGGAAAGGTAAGGAAACAATAATCATCAAGGTTGTAGGGCTGTCTACCATCCTATATAAAAATTGGTCATTAACAAGAAACTAAGAAATTATTAAAAGGTTATTATTCCATAAAATGGCAAAAATTGAAAATTTAGGCACAACAAATCACAAATAGATTTTTGTCTTGACATGATCTAAGTTGATCAATTTCGGGATAAAACGAGATTTGGGCAAGAAGGGAAATCAATGAAATCAAAGTATGAGCACGAGCATCCAATGATGGAGGTTCAGGTAATGATTAAATTTAATTCGACTGAGTACGAATACGAGGTTCATAGGCGATGAAAATATTTCAAGGAGAATTGTCAAGGCTGTCGCGAATGAGACTCTAGGGTCAAGTTTAACTATGTCTCCATTCTCGTAGATTGATACATGAAAAAGCGAACCAAAGTGCAATAGGTTGATCAGACCATCATGTATCGGTTCTGATTAGACAATATGTTAGTGGGTGGCCACCCAATAAAATATGTCATGACCAAGCTCGAAAATAGATAAGCTTACAAAACTAAGGCTAATTTAGCAGCACAAGATATAAGGGTGATAATGATGAAAGGAATTACATAGTCCAAGTTTCTTAACCAACGGATCAAGTAATCAGATAAGGTACAAGGTTAAGCATCTAAGGAAACAAGCAGAACACCATCACATGTCGGGTCGAAAGAATTGAGTCAAGGCTAGATTTCTAATTGAAATAAGAAGAAATTTAGTATAATGGTAGAGGTTATAGTTTAGCCAGTTGACCAGAAAATCATATCAAGAAAATAGAGTACAAGAAGACGGGTTTTAGTGGGACATGATATACCTACACGAAGGTGAGCTCGTCTAGGTCTTGCATATAAGATTTGTTGGAGGGTAACAGCTAATATTACATTTCGAATATCAAAGTCACGATAAGGAACGTCAAGGATCTCAATTAGAAAGTGGGAGTTCAAGAGATGGTAATTAATGCACAAAAATAATGAAGATCGAGTTAGTCATCTGCTTCTGATACTCTTAAGTTCATCTGGTCATAACTTGCCAATCATATCTTTACCTCACCAGTCTCCATATGAAAATTTAACCTTTACTTAAACCCTTACCATGACTACCATAGGCAATTCCCAATTTCCAAACATCACTCTTGAAGCACAACCCTCACATTTAGGAATCAACATTAACCATTTATTTAAATTTCCAAGTTCTTTCACCCTATCTTAAATTTGACCCAAAACCTCTAAATCCCGTTTACGAATTTCTTGAACTTGTTCAAATTGTTCTCCTCGTATTATTTAATTTAAATCTCTAGGCCTTACAAAACTTATCTTTCATCATAAAATCAACTTTCGTATTTTCTTCGACATACACCCTTGAATATTATTCTCCTAAAAATATTTTACAACAATCTCTAAACTTCTATAACTTTGTGCTCTCTCTATCCCTAGTCATTTCCTCGCAACATCTTGTTTAATATCCTTATTAAACACAATTAACTTCTCTTTTCCATTACTAACCTTCTATATAGCCTCAGAGTAAAAGTTTTTCCCAGAATCAATAACCAAGATTTTCTAACTTCTCAAAACTAGGTTGACCTCTGATATCCTCATTAGTTTTGAATACACCTATAAACTATCTCATAACCCCAAAATTTCTCTAAATGTAATTGTTTCCAGATTGGCAGTATACATCTCTTTATTCTATTCGAGACCTTTACCACATTTCTATCTCAAGTTTCCATATGGAACACTCCACATTTGATTTCCTTTAGATCATCATAAAATAACCAGTTACGTCTTCTCTGAGCTACATAATTTACGTCACTTCCTTAACATTTCTCAGGCAAAATGATATGAAGATTCAAGAGTTGTCAAGGTATAGTTGACAGAATTATATACGAGACAGGGAATTGATATAATCAGGACAGGTATATAAGACAATGAATGATGGTAGTAAAAATATTGGCAGGAAAAAAATGATAATAGAATCTGTTCTGCTTATCTATTTAAAAGAGGGACCCATTTTTTTTTTTGAAACAAGAATTATAATACCAAATCCAAAATAAGGCCTAGCAAAATCATTGGTTTATTGTATTAAGAAAAAATAAATTTTTGTAAGAAGTTACACAAGGTTTATAAAAATAGCTAAAGCTACATCCTAAGTAAACAGTGAGAAACAAAACAAAACAAAACAACAATAATTCCTTCTTTTTTTTGAATGACTGAAACAAAAGTAGCAAAAACATGTTCGAAAATATTTAAGGTACAATCTGATAATCATATGCGTCTATCCAAAATCATGGTACTCTAAATCTTCGTCATACTAGTGAGCAAGGCTACGATAATCACAGAGTCCTTGACTTATGCACATAACTCTAGAATCATGGTATTTAACATTTTCGTGATGCCGCTAACTTGGCTGCGAAAACCTTAAATTTCCACACCCGAGAAATATATCCAAAATCAGACTATATGTCCTCACCATGCTGGCTAATGTGACTATAGAAGACAAGATTTCCATAACTTAGATGACTTAGCCCATATAATTTCATCTTGCCAAAAATTAAATTAAATCAACAATAAATACCAAAAAAAATCAAATTTATCAACGAACATCAAAATTCAGAAATGAACAAAATCCTTCAAATCATATAACTACAAACTCGGATGCTATAGCTAACATCAAGATTCAAATTTCAATAATCTTCATCAAAATCAATAAATACAAACTCAAATTCAATAATAATCCATCAAAATCAAATTCAATAGCAGAAAGTAAAGATAAATCAAATCAAGGAAAAAGAAAAGAGTTTTCAAATCGGAGTTAAACAAGATTCTCAAGGGTCGTCCCAGGAATCTCTCAAGGGATCCTAATTGTGATTGAGTATCTTCAAAAATATATCCTAATCCTACTGCAGGTTGTAGTGGTACTCTAGTTCGAATACCACTACACAAACTCGACCTGCATGGGCCACCACTAGACTCAAAATGGAAAGCCAAAGGATGTAAAGCCATGCTTTGATACCATTATGTCATGTCCCAATTTCGAAGAATCGATAGTCGTCCCTTTGGCACCGTACGAACCTAAGTTGTGCTCGCACAAGGCATAGTTATAAGGTTATTCGAAACACAACATCTAATAGAGTACACAGAGATATTAAATAACACATTTGAAACAGAAGGAACTTTTCTTTTTATTGATAATAAATATCATTTATAAGACTCTCCGGGCGGGCTTACAACTTGACTCGATTACAAAATGAACGCTGATGAGATAGTCATTCCATACATTACATCCCCTTTTATACAACCAAAACATTTGAAACACCTGCTATCTTAGGGAGTCGAGCCATCTTTGTAAGCCCCCTAATTTTTGGAATTTATTTTAATTATATATTATTATTTTATACAAATATTTTGATATTAAATTATATTTTAAAGTCAATAATGACTGTAATAGTACTTACCCGTAGCTTTGATTTTTGACGCACAATAACTATTGATTTCTCTAATCTAATTCCATATTGGAATTCTAGACAAGTTCATCTTCAGTTTGATATATCATGTCCAATCCAAACATGTTCCCTTGTGCTATATTTTTTATGTACAACTTTAGGGCTAAAATAGTCATTTTAGTTTGTACCGTTTAAATTTGACTTGTTTTCCAAATAGCAATTAAGGCTCAACTCCGATCCAAATTATTTGACTCAATATATAGTTTTGACACATTTTGAGCCTACTATGCACATGCCATTGGTGTGTCACTCAATTGAGTTCCCATGTGTTATTTATTTTCAAATGGCACATAAGTCGAAACTATAGACATATTGGACTCGTTTCGATCCAAATAATTCTGCCGACCCAAAACTAGACCAACTGGGGTTGAAGGAGCATATTCTAGAGTACCTTAACCTATTAGACTTATTTTAGACTGATTTTTTTGTGAACTAATGGCAGTCATATTGATTTAAATATATTTTTAAATCAACTCTATAACTAGTTTCCTAATCTAGACCTAGTCAAATCTCTTTAAGATACACCTTTGATTTAAACCATCAAATCTCCTCCGAATCTCACCAAACCAAATCTAAAATCTCCTAAAATATTCTCTTCTCATGTTAAACCAGTCTCTCTTCCTGTTTTGTATGGATTCTATAATTATTTTTTTAGAAAATCGAGCTGCCCTCCATTTTTTTCTTCTATTTTTGAACTTTTCTTTCCACCGAATAGAAACTCATCACCCTGACCTCTTTAAACCTTTCTACCACCTTCATCTCAACCCTAGAATACCCTCCTAACACCCTAGCACCTTTTTGAGGAGCCTCAGCCCCTAATTTGGTCGGTACGAGGCGCGAAAGGAACCCGAAGTCGACCGAACTTGTGTTGAATTAGCCACCACATGTATGTTGTTTTGCATCTAGGGTTTTATGTACTTTTAGACCTCATCTTTTTATTAAAAAAACTAGTAGAATTATCTTTGTGTCTATTTTAATGTCCAATTGCCCCCCAATAGTTCCAAACGGTTTGCTCGGGACGTCCGTTCTTCGACAGGGTGTCTAGAACAGATCAAATTTATTACGAGTGGATTTTCACCTATTTTTGGGCCAATTCGATTTTATAAATATATTTGGTAAGAAACTAGACATCCAGATTTTTCCAGCACATATCTTTTTACTGAGTTTTGAGTTCGTTTATTATTTATTAAAATTCTTGACATTTGTCGTAAAACCGTAACTCCGAAAATCATGTGTTCCTTGTATCCAAAAGCATTGAAACTTCATATACCACTACTAAAATATTTGTTGTGCAAGGTTTGATGATAAAACCACTATCTTAACTAATTTTTTTAATTTTTCCAGAATTATATATTATTTATTGTTTCGGGACTCAATTAGTAGGCCAAATGTGGTATTAATGATGTAGTATCAACATGGGGCTATTGTGCTTGAGTTTCCACCAATAAAATAAAATTATTAGTGATATAAAAATATTTATAAGTATTTTCCAGAAATTAAATTATTATTTTATATTAGTTATAAATTATTTTTATAAGGAATTTGGTACTTGATATGTTGTATAGTATTGTAACGACATTATGGCGACTAGTGGGTATAGATATTAATAAAAATCTATATATATTATGAGTAGTTAGAGAGTACAAATAATAGTATATCATAGTGAACTTAAGGGAGTTACGAAGACATTGGAGTTTGTTAGGCATACACTCAGATAGCGGTTACTGGCAAGTGTACCTTGCCAAAGTTTCAGTACTTTCATATTTTCTTTAGTTACTGTTTATTTAGATTATTATGGATGTAGGATTAGTTGATACTCAGCGTCCAATTATTATTCGGGTGCCGATGTCAGTTTACAGGTATCAGGTATCAACACTAGGCATGACGTTATATCTTATTCGCGTCCATTGATACGAATGATCATAGGACAACGACACGTTCATGATGCGAGGTTTACATGATTATTCATGGTATTGACTACGTAGTAGTTTACGAGATTGTTCATTGTTATTGTTATAGAGATGACTGTATGGACTTGACATTGATAGATACTAGACATTGGGTGAGGAGAACTTGACTACAATATCACACTTATTGTATTGTGGATTGTTATTATGAGCCTTTACCTCTATAGTAGAGTAATAACTATTATTTTGTTGATTTATTGAGTGTTCTTAGTCCCACGATACGGTACTGGGGACAATAGCCTGCTGAGGTGCTTGTGAGCTTCAGTGGCAAAAGTTTGATATTCTAGTACATGTTCTCACATACATATCACTTAGACTGGTTACGATAGATGTCCTTTATTATTTATCTTTTAATTGTTACTTGACATGTTTTTTTGTACCTTGCTAGTCCCAGAGGACCTGGTGATCTCTTCAGGTAGTTGGTCATACAGAGATAATATGCTGCTCATGGAGCTATTGCTATATCTAATTTAGGTATTTTATTTGACTTTCATGTTGTATCCATTATTTATACTTTGCTATTAGTTTAGTTTTATAGTCCCATGTCATTCTTTGGGTCTAATCGAACATGTATATTATTGGGCTGTAGACCATAATATATATTGTTCATTCCTGATTTACTTATTCTGTGGATTGGGATAGATAGATTAATAGTTGTTTGATAGATAAAAATTAGAGCACCAGGCAGCTTATACGTACTTGTAAGCCCATTTTTTGATTTTTTTTAAATTTTTTTTATGATCATTGGGAGTCATGCCTTAGCTTATATGAGGGCCATGACCACATTATCCGAAAAAATGGGTGTGGGTCATGACAAGTTTTTGTGGTGGCCTATGCAAGTCAGTTTTGCAAAAGATTGTGAACTTGTGGTAGTACTTAAGTTAGTCGTACAACTGCGAGCCTGCGACTAGGAAGTGCTCAATCACCATTAGGATTAATTTAATTTTAGGAGAATGGCTAGGAATAGGAGTCCCTTATTCAATTTGACTGTTAGATAGTTAAGGTTGCTAAGTAGGCCATATGACTTAGCCAAGGCTTCCTTGAATTCTAGATGACTTTCATAGAAGGATATACTATTGTATTTTAATAAGATAGCAGGATCCAAGGTGGGTAGACTATTCGCTTGTTAGATTAGGTCTTCCTCGAATTCAAGCCTTAAGTGTTCAATTTTTTTTCTGCCCTCTTTAGATATCGTCTTCATATCGTAAGTCCGAATGGCTTATTTATTTCTATTTTGCCACAGGAAATTATTGTTTCAATTCAGTTACCCATATGTTAACCTCGAGTTACTTTTGATAGAAATTAGAATGTTTGTACTGCTCGTCTTCAGTCATTTCTCCCTAATCGATTGGTTTATTTTCAAAATTGATAACTTTCTTCAAGAACAGATACTGATATTTTTTTTATCATAATCAACTTGTTGAAATTCTAGAATCTCCTTAGAAATTTTACGGATATAGTTGGAATAGTTTTCGATGACTCATAAAGGCAAGATAGCAGCGCACTGTTACCATTTATTTGAATTATCGAGACTGCAGTTTTACTACAGCCAGCAGCGCACTGGCGTGGCATGATCCCTAAGTCGAAGTAATTTTGAGTAAGTATAAGTTATCGAATGTTATTAAAACTATATCTCGGTTGTCATATTTTGATCTTGAGTTGTTATGCCAATAATGGATTGAGTTGATAAAGTGTTCGATACCATAGCATTAATTGAGTCATAATACCAAGGGTTTATTGCAGCCAGATGTATACTTGCGGGGCATAAATTCTCGGTAAAGTGACTTCATGTATATATATGGTTTTCGAATATTATCGAGACTACATCCTTTTGGCATATAACTATTGATTTAGTTCTTGTACTTTTTCTTTATTTCTTGAACCTTTCTTTCTTATCATTCTACTTTCGAAACGTCATTTGGGTTCCTAGTCATCTTTAAAACCTATTTGATTTTCTTCCGCTAGATTCCTAATAGTATATAGATGTTGATTCTATAATCATGCCTAAATAATTTTTGCTAATAGTTAATCGTGCCTAATGACTTTTCTTGTTGAGCAAATCCTATGTCGATTCTATCCTTAATCAAGCCTAGATTTTGACTAACCCTTTTGACTATATTTTGATCGTGTTAAATCGAATCTTTTCTTGAGCTTTCAGTTCAATCCATGATTATGTCGATCTATTTCGATCGTTAATCGTATCATTTTCTTAATTATATTCTTGTCATGCTTATTCGTATCGATTGATCGTATCATCCTTTAATTATATTCTTAGTCATATCTAACCGTTGCCTTTGAAATTTCGAGGACAAAATTTTCTAAGGTGGGTAGATTTGTAAGCCCACTTCTTGATTTTTTTAAAAATTTTTATGATTAATTTTATGATCACTGCGATTCATGCCTTAGTCATAGGAGGGCTATGACCACATTATGGTTATATGGACTTTAGATAGGCTGGCTTGGATATGCACTCGTATCCCGAAAAGCGGGTGTGGGTCATAACAATACTCGAGCTGGACTGGAGTCCTCTCGATACGTAGCTGGCATGTATACGATCGCCTAGTCCTACGTATTTTGGGACTGAGGCGTTACAATCTTTCTTTGGACTGAAATACAAAGTCTTCAAAAGGATTGAAACAAGCCTTCGACACACGGATGAGGCTTCAAAACAAGCTAGCGTCGCCTTTACATAAGTGGCACATCCATGTTGATTTGGAGTGCCTGTAGAGAGCAAAAATTAGTACATTGTCGTGTACTGGTGGGTGACTAATTAAAATTTTCATGCTATCATTTGGTTCAAGAAGTTGAATGACATAATTGGTGATGTTTCTAGCCATCATAGTAAATTTCATGAAATAACTCAGTAGGCATAAGCAATGTAAACTACCATGAAACATACCCATGTTAGAGCGTGTCGTTGCAGCATGAACTTACCATGTTCTTCCCTGTCAATTGTTATCATAGCTAACATAAACATCATGTGTTTTATGTGAAGGTCACTGGCAAGTCTAGCCATCCTGGACGTTATAGCTTGGTTTAGACGGTGACCCTTCCAACACGGTTGCGAACCCGTTAGAAGTTTCCCGAATGACCCGTGCTAACACGCAGGATAGCTCCAGGTTCCTTCTAGGTTGAATCGGTCCTGTGGCCCCCAGGATACCATTCGAGAAACCTACTCCTTGTGCACAAGTTGTCCATGACCACGCAAGAATAAGTTACTTAGTCAAGCATGACATACAACATGTCCTGCCTTACCACTGCGACATTTATTCATAGCAACAATACTTGTGTAAGACAGTTCTATGGCATATATGTAAAAGCAAACATGTAATAGCTCTACGAATTATGCACGCAAGTAAACCATGCAAAAGTTCTATGAAATAAGCCTTTGTGTCCGTGCATCTAGGTCTAACATTTCATTCACATTTATGATATCGATTGATTTGAGACAAGAGAGTCAAGAGGGAAAGAAGGGCCAGTCACTCACTTTGATTTTGCTTGAGACGAGAGAAAAGATCGGTTGCGCTAGACGGCGCCTACACGATCACCTAAAATTGCATAAGCAATAAATTAGCACTTTACCCTTTTATTTCGAGTTCGATATGAAATACGAAGTTTTAAAAGGCAAGCAATAAAATCTATTAAAAATGTTCACAAAAATGCATTCATAAAGCCAAAGCTAAAGAAGCAAGTTCGACATGAAAAGAAGACCAACGGGAGGTCTCTTCTGACTCAGCCGTAGAGTCCATCCTCGTGGTACAACCCACTGTATGGGACTTGATTCCGAAGAAGCCATTTCATAAAGAAGAAAGGATCTTAATTCAACGGGCCTGACCAATCGATAGCGACAGTATTTCTTAATTGTGCTCCCCGCGTCGCGATGAGGAACGGGTACGATGGTAGTACGGGGCACTACACCCCTCGTCCTCCCCTGCACCCCCTCCGACCGCCCTCGCCCCCGTCCCCCCACCCCACCCTACCCCTCCGCTGCCTCCACCGCCCACCCCTTCCCCCGGTTTGCACCATCGCCTGCCACCTCTCTCTGCGGTGCCGACATTGTTGCCTCCCCACCGGCTGTGCACACGGAGAAAGAGAGGGGGTGGGGTGGGGCGGGTTAGCGGGGTGTGGTGTAGCCGTGGGTAGGGGGAAGGAGTGGGTTGGATGTGGGTGGCCGGGGGGGTAGTGGTGGTCGGAGGCGGGGGAGGGGGGGGAGGGGGAGGGACGGGGAGGGGGCAGCCGGAGGGGGGGCAGGGGTGGGCAAGTGTACTTTGGGTTTTATTTTTGTTTTAGGGTATGAAGTTGAAAATATTTAATATTTGTTGGTATTATGTTATTGCGTAGAAAGGTTTAGGGTATCAAGTTAAAAATTGACATAGTTAAGGATATCAAATTACAATTAAGCCAAATAATAATAATAATAATAATCTGACCCCATACTATTCAAGGTTAATGTTCGATCTATATTTACCTATTTATAACTAATGATTCTGGCTAATTTTTCTAGTTTGATGTGAGGCACACTGCGATGCATATCTTTTTGTTGTTATAGCTAGAATTATCATCGAGGAGCAGTTGTACTAATTTTGCAATTAGAATTGACTATAGACCATGGTTTCTTATCTTTTTCTTATTTGGCATGAATGAAGTAAAATTGTAAAGTGATGCTATATAATACAATAGTCCGTTGTAGTATATCGGAACAGAACTATATTAAGGCATAAGCAAGCACCTTCTAACATTCATAATTGGTGAAAATTTCTACTATGATGCTTTAAAATTTTGATACATATATATATTATATATATATATATATATATATATATATATATATATATATATATATATATATATATATATATATATATATATATATATATGTATGGAGCCCGCGTGCTGCTCCCTCCCGTGCCCTCTCGTTCGCATGACCGTGTCACCCGTCCGCCTTCGGCGGCGGAGCAACGTGTCTTCGGCCGGCCGCCCCTCCCCCTCCGCGCCGGAGGCGCACCTCCCCCTGGTCCTTCCGCCTTGCGATGGAGTCGCTCCCCTCCAGTTGTCGCGTCCCTGATGGTGATGGTCGCGTTTTTCACCGGCCAGCGCCTCTGATTTGGACGGAGGCCCACCTGTCGGTGATCGGAGCCGCCCGCCTTCCCCCACCTCCCCGGGTAGCGGCCGCCCTTCGGTGGCCATGCGCGGACCCCCTGGCGGTTCTCCGGTCGGTCCGCCCAGGAGCGACAGTTCTCCGCTCTCAGCGCGAGCGGCTCCTCCGCTCCGGTGGCCGTGGAGCCCCCCGGCGCCCAGCGGCGCTACCTCGCTGAGGACAGCGGCCCCCTCGTCTGGTTTTTCCTCGGCTGTCGGGCCTTCCCGCTCCTCTTCAAAAATTCAAAATTCGAATTTCCCCCCTCTTGGTCGCAGATCATGTAGGAACAAAATCGTAAAGCAGAATACTCTAGAGGGGGTGAATAGAGTAGGCAGCGGAATATTGCTAATTAAAAACTTGTTAGCAGTTAGATCACAGATATAATAATAATCACAAAAGTAAATGAAAGAAATTAAAAGATATCAGAAGGCAAACGCAAACACCGAGATTTATACTGGTTTCCCTCTTGTGAGGACTAGTCCAGTCGGAAGAACTCTAGCTTCCAGTTGAATCCACTATTGGAAAATCCCGCAAGTTTTCATACGAAGTCCTTGCAACTTCTACAGATGCGAGCTTTGATACGAAGAACTCGACCAACTTCAATTGTGAAGAGTTGAATCTTCTATTAAGCCCCTGATTACAATCGCTCTGAAACTTCTAAACCGTATCGCACTGGCAAATCGACTAGAGGATTGTAACTGGCTTGGGATTTGAAAATGAAATCTTTTAAGAACTCTTTGGAAGAATGTAAGCTTAAGAAGAGAAGAGATTGAAAGTGAATTTGTGATTTGAAATAATCGAAATACTTCTATATTTATAGTTTTCCAAAGACAGAACTCTGACAGAATTCGGACAGAACTCTTTGTAACAAACCGCAACTGAAGGATGACCAAGTTCAAAAACCCAACGTTTACTAACGTTCCAAATGGCCGAACTCTGGCCGAACTCGGGCCGAGTTCTCCTGGGGTTCTGCCAGTTCATTTTTGGAGAAAATAAATTTTGGCTTTTTGAAAAATCCTTCAGAAGCTTTTTGTAACAAGAATGTTTTTCAAAAACGTAGGTCATTTATAAAGAATATGATGGTTTTGAAAAACGTTTTAGGATAGCCTATTTGCCAGTACAACTCGGTGTACAATTTATTCCTATACTCAATAAAATGAATAATTATATAGCATAACAAGAAGTACATTCTGAATGGCAAACGGCTTCAGTCTTGAACAAAGTAGAGATCCATTGTTGAGCAGTGTCCAAAACGTCGTAGGTAAACATCTGAGTTGACTTGTAATTATATCGAGACAGAGTTTGATCAATTATTAAAATCAGGTTTGACCATGACCAATGGGCCAACAATCTCCCCCATTTTGATAATTGACAAACCTTGCTGATATAACATCTAAGCTGGAATCAAATCAAAATAGTAATCAAAAGAAATTGTTCATTACCTGTATTTCACTTGAACGAAAAAAAATGTTAGATCCTTATTTCTCCCCCGTTGTTACTTAGCAAAATAATTGCAAAAGAGAAAGCTCCCCCACAATCAATGCATAAGCAACATACAGTGAAGAAACTGTAACGCCCCAGACCCAAAATACGTAGGACTAGGAACGTAAACATGCCAACTGTATAATAAATATACGTAAGCTGTAAAATTCAGTAGATCCATAACTAATCTCATCCACACAAAAATAAATGAATAAAAGATATCATATAATGATAATGAATTGTCTTGATACAATATATTGGGCGGAGACAAATCCACTGCCAACAAGTAAAGGATAAATACATGAGAAAAGAAATGATTTTGGCGAGCGAAGCGAAGACGATCAAAGCGCAATCATCCTCGAAGAAATGGAGATGGTCACGGCTAAGCTAGAGCACCTGCGAAAGACAAGAGCACCCACCTGGAGAGATAACCAGGTCCTCAAAGGGACATAACAAGACACATAATATCATGCCATATAAACTGAATAAATATTGCTCAAATAAATAAGGGATGCATGCAATAGGGTACCTAACCGTACTATAGTGAATATGCAATAAAGAACAATCCTCCACATATGGGCCGGATCAGGAATATCAGGAAAAAGGACCGTATCCCCCACTGGAGATAACCGGCAATCAGGACCGTTCCCACTGGAGATAACCGGCTATCAGGACCGTACCTCCCATTGGAGATAACCGACAATCAGGACAGTACATATATGACCCATATATTAAAGAACTGTTCTTCCCACCCAATGCCTATTATGATGTATCCACAACATAAAACCTCTATTAACCGCTAAGTCAAACTAAGCATGCAACCTCTATTAGCGGTTATTCCTATCGCACGGCTTATACGTACCGGTGGCCAGCCAGTCACGCATGTCCGTGTTCTACATGCGACACACAACTTCGTGGTACAATGTGTCAAGGCCAATGAATGCAACACACAAGGTGGTCCCTTAAATCTAGGTTTAATGTGTAAGAAAACTAATACATAGCAGGAAATATAACTAAACAGTAAGTTCTAACAGGTTATGCCATGTATCACAGTTTATTGTGCATAAAGAAAAATAAATAATGCATGAAATATGAGCTAAAATAAATAAATAGCAAATGGCAAGGTGTCTTGCCTGAGGTCCTTGCTGGTGAAACGACAATCCCGTTGGGTACAGAATAGTCACAGGGCTACACAAGATAACTCAGACGATGTGACAAACTTCTAAAATAAAACCCAAAAATAAAATATTCTGGAAAATTTTTGGGAAAAATATATAATGTGTATTTTTCCGTCACCATTCCGAAACTTCAAACGGTTCGTGATTCTGATTCCTGGTTCTTCCAGAATCTCAAAAACACTAAAACGTGTCAGATTTCGAACCACTGACACTCCACAAAATTTCCAGAAAATTAAGTTCCGAATTTATGAAAATAAAACTTATATTCAGAAAATATACCTCAATACGATTCCAACAAAAAAACCGGAGGTCAAATGGAGTCCGGAGTTGAGAGTTATTGTCATTCGAAGTTGCTACAACCTTTGAAAATTGAGGCTGAATTTATGACGAAAAAAGAGAAATTTTTTGACAAGGATGGTTTGAAAGATGATTTTATTCATAGATTCGATAGATATATATAATGGCTAGCAATTAGCAAATTATGATAGGATTAGAACTAAATAAGGATGTTTATGATTATCAACTAATTTAGATAGGAATAGGATTGGTTTAAATAAAAAACGATCTAATTAATGCTAGATATGATTCCAATAGGATAAAAATTTCTAATAGATAAATCTTTCCATAAATTTAAATCAAATAAATTATTAAAAAAATAAATCAATTTGATTGCAATCCTTTAAATGATCACCATAATAACTTTAAGTATTATTCTATATTATCAAATAATTCAAATCATATGAATCCAAATCCAAATCAAACTCAACATAATAACTTTAAAATAATATCTAATATTTATCAAATAATTTTAAATCAAATAATAAATAAAATATTTAATCAAATAACATTTTAAATCTAGATTAGACAAATCGTAATGCTCCAACTAGTCATCGTAAGTATTTTAAACAATATTTAAATTATCAACATAATTTAAAGTATAGTTGATAACCATCAAGATAACTTAAATAAATTCAAATATAATCAAATAACTGATTAACATATCAAAATAATACTCGATGTCATCAAATATTATAAAACTTACTTTTATAAATCCAAATCTTTATTTAAAAAAATAGACAAAAAAAAATTTTACCGCTCAATTTTTTTTTAAAATAATTTTTAGAAGACCAAAAATAATAAAAAACATATTTTATATTTCAAATAAAAAAATTCGAGAACATTATTTTTTAGAAACATTATTTCAAACCATTAATTTAAAACTAGTTTTTTGGTAACAAAAGTAATCACAAAATATCTTTTACAAAATTTCTACGAAAATTACTTTTAAACACGAAATTAAAATATATAGATATAATTTAAAAATAATAATAATTTTGCGAAGATGAGTTACAAATCTACCCACCTTTAAAATTTTCGTACTCGAAATCTAAGGGCTATTAGGATAGACGGACTTGGTTGGTCGGTAGAAGGATAGTAAGAGTTTGTGATAAGAGAAAATAGATGGAAGGGAAAAGAGAATTTCTTTAATGAGAACATTAATCAATTTGGACGAAAAATAGAAGAAGTGAATGGATATGGCTTGATGTGCACGAACACGATGCACAAACACATTTGTAGGTGGAGAAAATTAATGGAACAGAGAATAATGAGCCTCTCCTTATATAGGAGGTGTAAGCTACTATTTAGATAAGGATTATGATAGTTGTAAACCCCTTTTTGATATCTCACTTTTAAATTTTAATCAATTTAAAACCCATTCAATCCAAATCCAAATCCAATCCAATTCAAATCTAATTAAATTTTTACTTTAAAATCAATCAAATTTCAAATATAGATATTAATTTAACTATTTAAATAAATCCATAAAATTAAATCAAGATTTAAATCGTCACAATAATTTTAAAATATATTTTCCAAAAATACTAATAATAATAATTTTAAAAATTATATTATTATTTAAAATAAACTAATAAATAATTACTAATATATATGTATGTACAAGTAATATTTACATAAATATACTTTTCTAATATACCGTTTTATAGGAAAAATTATTTATTATTATAACTGTATAAATGAAAGGCTTTTCATAATTAAAATCATAAACTTGAAAATGATAGCTAGAAATAATTATTATCTATATTACTTCGAAACTATAAAAATAGAAAAAATGTTTTTTCAAAAATTTGTACGTTTGCACATATTCGCACTTGTCGAGCAATTTCGAAAAACGAAATTTCGCACACGACGTACAATACGACTACGTGACGTACAATACAAAATTTTAAATCAATATCAAATTTAATAATAAATAATAAAAAATAGTAGAAATTTAGGGATTTTACAGAAATACAATAGAAATAAATAATCATGACAGGCATGGTATAAACGGTAAATATAGTAAGAGAAACAGATAGACTATAGAACAACACAGGCATGTATTTGTCACAGGCAGTATTTAATAAAGTGCGAGAATAATACTGAAACAAATAAAGTGCTAAAAAATAGACTAAGATGCCAAAACTGAGGCATAATAAAAAAAACAATGTCTATGAATAGTCACATAACAAAGAAAAGTACTGATAATAGCTAAAAAGTACTGATAAAATCTTGGAATGTCGGAGCATTCCCAAGTAAACATAAGACGAAAGTAACAGTCTCAATATCTAACATCTCAAAAATCATCATCATCCTCATCATCAACGTCATCAGCTGCAGCTCCAGCATGTCCAGAAGGACCAGCTCTAGAAGTACCAGCGCCAGAAGTGTGAGGAGTGGCACCAGCGTAAAACTCACCGACATAGTCTCGAGGAGGGGCACGAGCAGTACGATACCAATCATAGGCGTTCCCTGGCTGGAACAGAGAGTGGACCGCCTCGTCGTCAATATGGTAGCCAGAAACAGAAGGGTCTCGAGGTAGAGAGCTAGCAGAATAACCCGTCTGCACAAACCTCAGATCGGCAAAGGAGTTGGCAATCGCCTGGAACCGAGTCACATCACAGAACTCGTGTTCCCTAGAGGTCTCAACATAAAAAGACTACAGATCTGATAAGTGCTGATGTATACCCTCAAATGTCATAGGGCAAGAATGAGTAGGAACAGGTACTGTGGGAGCTGTAGGAGTAGGTGCAGTAGGTGGAGGAACAGTGGCAATGCTGCGACGAGAAAGTTTGAGAAACTTGGGCTCGGGGTCGACAACACAAGTAGATAGGTCAATATCAAATCTCTGAAAGATACGAGAAATAAGCATCGCATAAGATAGGTTGCGGTCTCTCCCGTGACATCTACCCATCATATGGATGATAGTCTTAGGGGCAGAAAATGGAATCCCCTTAAGAATATGATAAAGAGCAGAGAGCTCAAGTGCAGTGACATCATCTTTAGAAGTAGATTTTGGAAGTTAGGTGGAATAGATGATGCGATGTAATTCGTAGTTAAACAAGTTCAAGTTATTAGCCTTGAACTTTCCAAGACGAGCGCGTACGGGCGCACAAAGCTCATTCTTGAAACTAACGAGTGTCGTGCCATCGAAAAAATCAAAATCAGTGATGTCATCGAGCGGGGCACCTTCGTTTGGGATACCAAGGATTTCTGCTAACGTTTCATCAGTGAATTCGATATCAATTCCTCCGATACGTGTCCTCGCGGTAAAAGTGTCTAACACGAAATTACAATAGAATAATCTAAGTGCATTAGTGGCAATGGAGAATTGTAAGGTGACAAATATTATAATCCTAATGCCTCAAAGTAAGGGCGGTGATCCGGAAAGATAGTCCACTTAATCGGCGATCCGGTGTAAATAATACGCATGATAAAATCGGCGTACCACAATAAAGCTTTATCGGAAGTTTTAAAGTAAAACTCATCCGACGCACCATCGTCCGATTGGACCGAAGAAAAGAGGCAATCCGTATGCGGATCTGAAGACGATGCCTCTTCACTGGCATTGGTCTTCTTCCTCTTGAAGGGATTGAACTTAGGCATTCTTTTCCAAAATTTTTAGAAACCCTAAGTATTGAAAAGTAGTGGAGAGAAGGGATTATACCTTCCAAGAATTAGATATGTTGTAGAGGATGACGTTCTCCGCACGAATCCAAAGTTTAGACGAGAAACTCCACAAGGATTGGAAGAACAAGGATGGAGAAGAAGCTAGGGTTTCGGAGGTACGCTGCTGCTGTTATGAGGATATAGGGAAGAATGAAGAAGAAGGAAGCCTCGGGTTCGTGCTGGTATATATATATACCCAGCCGAACTCTGGCCAAATTCGGACCGAACTCGGGCCGAATTCGCCAAGGGTTGCCTGGCTATATATATATAAAAAAAATTCAAATGAGGCCACATTCTTTTTTATTAATTCGTTTCAAATGCTTAATTCAAAGTTTAGTAATTTTAAATCTCAAAATAATATAATTAATATTATTTTATAAATTAATATTCTTTACTCAGCATCTGTCTCAGATTAGCTGTAGGAGTACTGTCCCAACTAACGAAGGTTCACCGGGGAACTCTTAAGTACCCGCTTCGCTTCGACCGTAGTCGTGGTGACAAACAGACTATTTTTGGGCTTGTCTCGAAAACAGTTTTTGAGTATCGAACAAATTAATTAATAAAACAAAATTAATTAATATTATTGACATCTAAAATGCCTAATTCTCGACGTAAATAATTAAAACGATCTTCCGCTAGAGGTTTTGTGAGTATGTCAGCTAATTGATTCTGTATGTCTATGTATACAAGGTCTATATCTCTATTTTATTGATGATCTCTAAGAAAGTAATGTCGAATCTCGATATGTTTAGTACGAGAATGACATACTGGATTCTTAGTCAAATTAATAGAACTAGTGTTGTCACAGAAAATGGGTATGTGTGTAAAATACAATCCATAGTCTTCTAAGATTTGTTTCATCCACAAAATTTGTGCACAACAACGTCCTGCGGCGATATACTCAGCCTCGGTTGTTGATAATGTAACAGAATTTTGCTTTTTACTAAACCAAGAGACTAGAGCTTTTCCTAGGAAATGACATGTGCCGCTAGTGCTTTTTCTATCTACTTTGTATCCGGCAAAATCAACATCGGAATAACCGGTTAGGTCAAACGACGTAGTTTTGGGATACCATAAGCCGACAGAAGAAGTGCCTTTAAGGTATCGGAAGATACGCTTAACTGCGCACAAATGTGATTCCTTAGGATTAGCTTGAAAATGTGCACATAAGCAAACACTAAACATTATGTCTGGTCGACTAGCAGTTAAATACAGTAAACTACCGATCATACCTCGATACTTACGTATATCGACAGGTTTGCCTAGTTCATTAATATCAAGTTTGGTTGAAGTCGCCATTGGAGTGCTAAGAGGTTTTGCTGCTTCCATGTCGAACTTCTTTAATAGATCCTTTGTGTACTTTGCTTGATTGATGAATGTCCCATTGTTGGTTTGTTTGATTTGCAGTCCGAGAAAGAATTTCAGCTCTCCCATCATGCTCATCTCAAACTCATTCTGCATACACTTTGAAAATTCTTGACAAAGAGATTCATCAGTAGATCCAAAGATAATATCATATACATAGACTTGAATCAAAAGAATATTATTATTCAAAGATTTTATAAACAAAATAGTGTAAATCTTTCCCTTTGAAAAATCGTTATCAAGTAGAAAAGTGCTTAGACGATCGTACCAAGAACGAGAGGCTTGTTTCAAACCGTATAAAGCTTTTTTCAACTTGAAAACATATTCAAGAAATTTAAAATTAGTAAAACTGGGTGGTTGAGCTACATAAACCTCTTCTTTTATAAAACCACTTAAAAAATGCTTTTGACATCCATTTGAAATAATTTAAAATTATGAAAACATGCAAATGCACATAACATGCGAATGGATTCTAATCTCGCAACTGGGGCATAAGTCTCATCGTAGTCGATACCGTCTTCCTGATTGTATCCTTGAGCTACGAGTCGAGCCTTATTACGAGTCACTAAACCATTCTCGTTTAGTTTATTTCAGAATACCCATCGGGTGCCAATGACCGGATGATCAATAGGCTTGGGAACAAGTTCCCAAACTTGATTCCGTTCGAATTGGTTTAATTCCTCTTGCATAGCATCTAACAAAAAATTATCACTACATGCTTCATCAATATTTTTGGGTTCAAACTGCGAGACAAAAGCAACACAAGAAGCTATATCTTTATTAGAGGAACGAGTACTTACACCCTTGGTAATCTCACCAATTACCAAGTCCTTTGGATGACTAGCCAAGAATCTCATCTCTTTTGGTATAGTCTCAAGATTGCTAGTTCCGACTTCTTTGCTTGGAGGTTCATCTGATGCCTAATTTGATGGTTCTGTATCTTTGTGTGAAGGTTTTGTAGTAGCTGTACTTGGTGCGATTATGTCTTCATTGTCATCATCGTCTAAGTATTGATTTAGCTCATCACACTTGACGTTGATAGATTCTTCAATGATCATGGTTCTTTTGTTGAAGACTCTATATCCTTTGCTCTTTGCTGCATAACCTAAAAATATACCTTTATCGGCCTTTTCATCAAATTTACTCAAATTATCTTTAGTATTAAGAATAAAGCATTTACAACCAAAGATTTTGAAATAAAAAACATTTGGTGTTCTATCAAACCATAATTCATAGGGAGTCTTCTTCGATATAGGTCGAATTCGAACCCTATTGAGAATATAGCATGCTGTATTTACAGCTTCAGCCCATAGATATCTAGGTAGACTAAACTGGTTTAACATTACTCTAGCCATTTCAGATAGAGTTCTGTTCTTACGTTCCACAACTCCATTTTGTTGTGGAGTCCTAGGGCAAGAGAATTCATGCAGATAACCGTGTGTGTCACAAAATTGCTTAAATTTTGCATTCTCAAATTCGCCGCCATGATCACTACGAATGCGAGTAATCATGAACCCTTTTTCATTCTGTACTTTCTTGCAGAAGGTGACGAATTCTGATAATGCATCGTTCTTGCGTGCAAGAAAATAAACCCATGTATATCTAGAAAAATCATCTATAATAACAAATGTATATAACTTGCCACCTAGACTAGCAATTTTGCTGGGTCCAAATAAGTCCATATGCAACAATTGTAAAGGTCTAGTGGTACTTACATCGTTCTTGGATTTGAATGCGGATTTGGTAGCTTTGTTCTTTTCACATTCACTACATACCGTATCCTTCTTGAAAGAAATATCTGGTAAGCCGCGTACCAACTTTTTCGTAGATAATCTTCAAATTGTATCCATGTTTATATGACCGAGTCTCATATGCCATAGTTGACTCTCAATACTTTTGGCCATCAAACATCTACCTGCTGTGTTAGTATCTTCCAACAAATAGAATACATATATATTGTCTTCCCTAATACCTTCAAATATAGTACTGCCAGTTGAACTATCAATAATAGTACATTTATCTTTTACAAAGTTAATGCCATAACCGTGATCAGCTAAATGGCTTATGCTGAGCAGATTATGTTTTAACTCGGTAACAAGACAAACATCTTTAATCACTGGATAGGGAGCCTTACCAATGTCACCGATACCGATTATGTATCCTCTCAAATTATTACCGAAGGAGACGTATCCTTCTTTATTCCTCTTCGACAGCATTGCAAATAATGAAGCGTCACCGGTCATGTGCCGTGAGCAACCGCTATCGAGGATCCATTTGCTCCTAGCATGTGAAGGGTGTCCCACCTACAAAACAGTTTGCAGATAAAACTTTTGGTACCCATTTCTTGTAGGGTCCTGACTGGTTAGTTTTCGGTATCCATGCATAAATATTTAAATCTATTAACTTTCTGATTCTACATGCAGAAGATATATGACCAATGAGGCCACAATAATGACATTTAGCATATTGAGTGTTGAAAGTAGTGTGAGGTGCATGATTGGTAGGTTTTGGTTTTCTAGTATAGAAGAATGCTTGCCTATTAGCCTTCTTGGGCATAGTCTTGGTATGGTTTGATCTGACAGTGTTGGGCGTGTTCCGATGATTCGTTAATTGACACGTGTTAGTATAGGAAGCAGCAACTTCAGGCCGTTTTCCTAAACTAATTTCCAACTTTTTGGAAGTGTCATATAATCTAGTATAGTCAGATGTGAGTGATTCTAATCTGACCTGTGCACACTGGAGACTCTTTCTCTCCTTAGATAGGTCTTCCTTTAACTGGATAATAGTTTAGTCTTTTTCATCGGATAGCTTAACAGTCTCGTGTAACAATAATTTAATAGAAGAAAGCTTACCAGACTCATTTGAAGAGTCATTATCTCTAACCTGATCTAGTAGGTCGGTAAGTCTTCCTATTTCACCTTTATACTCTTTGAGTACCTTCTTAGAGGTTTCATATTTGCTACGCAGTTTTCTGTAATCATCTAACAGTTCACTGAAAGCCTCTCCTAATTGCTCAAAGGTAAAATCATCATAAGGGTCAAATAGAGGATTAGTGATTACCTGATCGCAAGCCATCAAGCACACATTTGTAGCGTCATCTGATTGTTCATCTTCTGAGTCGCTGGCTTCACTTTCATGCCATATGCTTGTGTTGGCGTACTTCCTTGATGTAGATTTCTTCAGGTAGCCTTTGTCATATTTGCTATTTTTCTTTGATGATGATGCTGAGGGACAATCTTTCTTCATGTGTCCTTTTTTCTTGCATCCATAGCAAACAGGATCTTCCTCATTGTTGTTGTTGTCTTTGCTGTCCTTTGTTCTCCTGTTAAATCTCATTAACTTCTTGAACTTTCTTACCAGAAGAGCTTGATCTTCAGAGTCAGAGTCGCTGTCGTCGGAATCATCTTTGATGGTTCTTCTATGTTGAGCCTTGAGAGCGATCGTCTTCTCTAACTTCTCCTTTAGTGTAGCATCTTCAAAGTCTTGAAGTTCTAACTCGTGAATGAGTAGCTTACCCATGAGTGTTTCTAGAGACATTGTTGAGAGGTCGTTCCCTTCAATGATTGCTGTAGCCTTTGGAATCCAGTTCTTTGTAAGGGCTCGTAGAAGTTTGCGAATCTTCTCATGGTTACTGTAATCCTTGCCTAGTGAGGACAAAGGATTTACAATATCCAAGAATCTTGTAAACATCTGAGTGACTGATTCACTTGGCTTCATTTTGAACGCCTCATACTCCTGAGTAAGTCTGCTGATCTTTGACTCCTTGACTTGTGTTGTTCCTTCGTGGGTTACTTCGAGAAGTTTCCTCACTTCGTTTGATGTTGTGCAAGTAGATACCCTGTTGAATTCAGTTCTGTCTAAAGCACAAAATAAAGCGTTAATAGCACATGCGTCAAGACTGGCCTTTTTTTTTCTTCCTCTGTATATTTGTCATGGGATTTTTTAGTTAAAACACCATCAATATTAATACGAGGTGGCTTTTTATAGCCATCAATAACTACAGACCATAAGTCAAAATCAAGAGATTTCAGAAAGAAACTCATACGTGTTTTCCAATAAGTGTAGTTTGTGCCGTCAAACAGTGGAGGTCTGTTTGTGGCTTGGCCTTCACTTGTGAATTTCATAGTTGCCATCTGTAATGCTGTGATCTATATAAAAATTGAATATAACTGCAATTTTACCTTGCTTTACCTGTATAACCCGCTCTTATACCAATTGTAGGAACGAAATCGTAAAGCAGAATACTCTAGAGGGGAGGGGGGTGAATAGAGTAGGCAGCAAAATATTGCTAATTAAAAACTTGTTAGCAGTTAGATCACAGATATAATAATAATCACAAAAGTAAATGGCAGAAATTAAAAGTGATCAGAAGGCAAACGCAAACACCGAGATTTATACTGGTTTCCCTCTTGTGAGGACTAGTTCAGTCGAAAGAACTCTAGCTTCCAGTTGAATCCACTATTGGAAAATTCCGCAAGTTTTCATACGAAGTCCTTGCAACTTCTACAGATGCGAGCTTTGATACGAAGAACTCGACCAACTTCAATTGTGAAGAGTTGAATCTTCTATCAAGCCTCTGATTACAATCGCTCTGGAACTTCTAAACCGTATCGCACTGGCAAATCGACTAGAGGATTGAAACTGGCTTGGGATTTGAAAATGAAAGCTTTTAAGAACCCTTTGGAAGAATATAAGCTTAAGAAGAGAAGAGATTGAAAGTGAAATTGTGATTTGAAATGATCGAAATCCTTCTCTATTTATAGTTTTTCCAAAGACAGAACTCTGACAGAATTCGGGCAGAATTCGGACAGAACTCTTTGTAACAAACTGCAACTGAAGGATGATCAAGTTCAAAAATCCAACGTTCACTAACGTTCCAAATGGCCGAACTCTGGCCGAACTCTGGCCGAGTTCTCCTGGGGTTCTGCCAGTTCATTTTTTGAGAAAATAAATTTTAGCTTTTTGAAAAATCCTTTCAGAAGCTTTTTGTAACAAGAATATTTTTCAAAAACGTAGGTCATTTATAAAGAATAGGATGGTTTTGAAAAACATTTTAGGATAGCCTATTTGCCAGTACGACTCGGTGTACAATGTATTCCTAGACTCAATAAAATGAAAAATTACATAGCATAACAGGAAGTATATTCTAAATGGCAAACGGCTTCAGTCTTGAACAAAGTAGAGATCCATTGTTGAGCAGTGTCCAAAACGCCGTAGGTAAACATCTGAGTTGACTTGTAATTATATCAAGACAGAGTTTGATCAATTATTAAAATCAGGTTTGACCATGACCAATGGGCCAACAGATCATGCGCCTACAGAGCCCCTCTCGCTGGCCGCGACTTATGCGCCTCTCGTTCTTGCTCCGGGCATGCGCCTGCCGTACGTTACGATCTATACGCCCGTCGGGACCACCTCTTTTGCGTACTCTTGCGCAATCGGTGACTTCGGCTCTCATGCGTCCACTGCCAGGGCCCCTTATACGTCTTCCGTGGGCGCTCCGGGCTTGTGTCCTCAGCCGACTGCTGCATCCGCTCCAATCGGAGCCCCCCTCTGTGCCCCCTCGCCTGGGCAGCATCCTAGGGGCATATGCGCCCGTCTCTCCTTCTGCTCCCTAGGGCGCTGTACCCCCTTCTGCGTCCCCTGGCCAGACCCATGCGCCTGTGAACGTTGATCCACTTCCACCACCATCTTCGTCAGGAACCCCCCCTCATCGCCCTCTCGCTCGAGCAGTATTCTCGGGCGTATGCGTCGGCCCCACATTATGCGCCCTAGGACACTGAGCCCCCCTATGCGCCTCCTGTCCAGGCCCTTGCGCCTGTTGCCGATGCTCCATCTTCGTCCGACACTGCTTCCTTATCCTCCCCTGCTCTCCCCGGGGTCGAATGTCCTAGAGGACCTCCCGTTGGTGACACTCCCCTCGCGGGGCGGTGCCCTCGACGCCCCCTATCCCCCCTCCCATTCCCCTATCTGCCCCCCAGCCCGGGCAACCACTCCTCGTCTCGGTCGCGGCTACCTCGCAGCCATCATCCTATGCAGAAGCTCTGTGCCCGGACCGCAAGGCCTCCTCGCCCCCCTTCCAGCGGGCATAGAGCTCCCAGACATCGTCTTCCCGGCCCCTTCCGGCGGCCAAACCATTCAGATTCCTTTCTCCTCCGAAGAGATCTCCTCCTTCTCCTACCGCTTCGCAAGGACCTTTGTTCTGAAGTTCCAATCAGGATGCCCAAAGATCGCCTTAGCGCAAGAGGCCATCGCAGGATGGGGGCTCACCTCAGCTTTCAAGGTCGCTGCGCTAGACCCCAAAACACTTGTTCATACACCTCTCTTCGGATCATGACTTCTCCACAGTGTGGGCCAGAGGATCCACTTCCATAGGCAACCAGTCCGTCAATATCGCCAAATGGTCCTCGTGGCAATCGCAGAAGAAACCCACAACCTCTCCAAAAGAAACTACGCAAAGATTTGTGTGGAACTCGACCTGTCCACAGATCCGCCAGAACTAGTTCAGCTCGATCTCGGGGGAAGAATGAATACACAGTTGCTAGTGTATGACAACAATATTCTTTTCTGTAGGCACTGCCAGATGAGAGGACACCTCACCAGATTCTGCTATAAATCCTACCCAGAACTCAAGAAGCCAGCCCTCCGTAAGACACAACCCTTCAAGCCGGCCCAAGGCGCTCCATTAGCCCCCACCCTCCCTCTTCCTAGCCCCCACCCATCTTACCGACAACGAGAACTCCACCAGCCCCAACTTAAACCCCCCAATCAACTTGGAAATCGTGCCCTACGATTTGAAGGCCATCCCTCTCCACAACCCGTTCGACATCCTCTCAGTCGCAAATGAAGAGCCTCCCCCACCATCAGAGAACGAGCATATCGCAGATAACCATACCTCAGCAGCCAACATCTCAGGTGGAGAGAGAGAGGAGCTGGAGGCCACAAGTTCGCACCCACCCTCCCTTGAATACCCATCCCCCATCGGGGTAGAATATCACAACAGAAACAATGGCAGCACCTCCAAGGACATCCTAGCCATCCTCGGAGCAGATGCAGCAGATAGATTCCAGCAAGCCAAGGAAGCAGGTCTCCTAGACCTATCTAACCCCCTCTGCGCCCTTCTTGAAACAGAGTCAGAAGATACTCCTCAGACGGAGAGTTCAGAAATCTTCATCCAAAAACAGAACGAAGAAAGCACAAGCACCAAGACCGACGCAACGATAGCTCCATCCCATAACAAAAAGAGAAAAATTCCAAAAAGGCCACGGTCATGACTACAAATCGGCTCCGAAGCTCCACAATCCCCCCACCCCTCCCTCCAATGCTTAACATCCTTTCGTGGAATGTTCATGGGATTGCCAACAAACCCGCCATGAACAGACTTATCAGCCTCAAGAAACTCCACCGGATCGACATCTTGATTATCATTGAACCAAAAGTTCCAAAAAAAACTTAAAGCATTCCAACTTCAACTCGGCTTCCTTTCCCGATCGACGGGGGCAACGATATCTGGATCTTCTTCACCGCCAATGTCAAATTTGGCTCCGTCCAAGATTCCAGACAAGCTCTTTCCTGCTGGATCGAGCACCCAATCCTTCAGCACAGATCCCTTCTTTCAGCTGTGCATGGCAGTTGCGACATCAACGACCGCAAGAGGCTTTGGGACACCATGACGGATACTCACCTCCTCCTTAATAACCCCCCGTGGATATGTGTAGGCGACTTCAACACCATCTCTAGCAGAGAGGAGAAGTCCGGAAGACGCCCCCCACCCCTGCCGGCTTTGGCGGACTTCAACACCTTCATTTTTAACACCCACATGTCCCCTATCCCTTTTCGGCAATGCATTCACCTGGTGTAACATACAGAAAGGATCCAGTCGTCAATACTCCCGTCTCGATCGAGCTCTAGTAATAATCGCTGGGTTGACTTCGGTCTCATCTTGAACCTCTCCTACCTGAACATCACGGAATCGGATCACTCTTCTCTTTTGATAGAGATCAGCAGTAATCACCATCACATCAAGAAAGCCTTTCGGTTCCTGGATTTTTGGACCCTCCACCCATAATTCAAAAACATCGTTGTCACTGCTTGGAGCACTGCCGATAACCCCAATCCCCTAGCTCGAGTTGCAGCTAAACTTAAACGACCAAGGGGGCACTCGCGACCTGGAGCAGAAACGCCTTTGGCAACATTTTCCAAGCTATTAAGTTACCGGAAGATGACGTCACCAGGGCGAAGATTTTGTTCACCACGGACAGGTAGTCGGAGAACCGCGCCGTCCTACACCTCACCAGAGCTCTTCTCAAGTCCCGGTTGAATATAGAAACAGAATTCTAGAAGCAGAAAGCCAGGCTGGTTTGGGATGCAGAAGGAGATAAAAACTCAAGCGTCTTTCACTCCTGTGTTAGAGGACGCAGACAACAGTTGAGCCTATGCCAAATTGCCGATGACGACGGCTGAATCCTCACTGACCACATGAGCATGCAGTCAGCGCTACTGATTTTTACTCCAAACTCTTCCCTAAAGACACCATTCGCAAGGATGAGGAGTTCCTTGCCAAGATCTCTGTCACTCCCCGTTCCTAGAATACGTATTTTTATACATATACAACTTATATATTTATTTAATATTTATCATATATTATCCTGTATTTAAATTCTTTCAATTTCATGTTAATTAATTATCTGTATTTTATTTCCTGCAATTTTATTCCTGTATTTTATTTCTGTATTTTATTTTCTATTTTTAACCTCTCTGCTTTACTTTCGGGTTGGCCTTGGATGGATCCGAATAAACCCGACCCAATAAACCCCCACCTACCACCACCCTTCCATTTAAAGCCCCCATCTCCTTCTCTCTCTTCATAACTTTCCTTCACCATTACTTCTTCTTCTTGCTCACCACTCTCTCCACCTACCAGCAGTAGGCAAGTACATCTTGCTTCTCCTTCACCCATTTTTATGGTTCATTTGTCTTCCTCTTGTGATTCTAAGAGAGTTTACTACTTAGCATTTTTGATTTCTTTGGCTTGTTTCTTCCAGATCTAAGTTGTTGTGTTTTCGGTTGTTCATAGGTTTTGATCTCCCAACCTGGCATACTTTCGAAATAGATAGTTCCATGTGGCAGAGCTTCTCATTCTTCACCATTCTGAACCATGGGAACCTCATTCTGGCTTGGAACAAAGGTTCCATAAGATTGGAGTTCGGGAGATTTTGA
>JANAVB010033144.1:0-45187 GCA_029216955.1 Iris pallida | reverse complement strand
AGCGGATATCTTGTTCTGCAGTATACCTTATTCTGCAGTCTGTACCCAGACAAGTCCTGGTACACTGACTGCTGTTGCTGTTGCTGATGCTGTGGCTACTAAAAGTGTGTTTCACATCTTTTATAACCCGAGGTATGGTGTATCGTCTGTTTATGCTATATATTTCAAATTAATTGACAACAATGCTTCTTAGCAGTTTTGATTGTACTGTTCATTTGTTGTTGTTGTTTGACCATAGTAGCATGACTTACTGAAAATGGTGATGACATACTCCTTTCTAGTTTCTACCTGGTATGACTGTCCATATCATTACAATACTAAGTAAAAGTTCAACTTAGGCCCTATTTTAATGGTCTTCCAGTTGAATCACAGAGGCACAACTACATATGAGAAGTTGATTTTATTGGACATTTATAAGTTTGTGTTCAGCATTTTCTTGCCCTTTCAATAGACGTAAATTGGTGCATCAGTCATTAAAATGTGAACATAATAGCATGACTTAGTGAAACTGGTGATGACAGTCCTTTTTACCTTGTATGACTGTCTCTATCATTCCAATGCCAAGTAAAAGTTCTACTTTGGCCCTATTTTAATGGTCTTCCAGTTGAAGCACAGAGGCACAACTACATATAAGAAGTTGATTTTATCGGACATCTATAACTTCGTGTCCAGCATTTTCTTGCCCTTTCAATAGACATAAATTGGTACATCAGTCATTAAAACGTGAACATAATAGCAAGACTTAGTGAAACTGGTGATGACATAATCCTTTTTACCTTGTATGACTGTCCCTATCATTCCAATGTCAATTAAAAGTTCTACTTTGGCCCTATTTTAATGGTCTTCCATTTGAAGCAGAGGCACAACTATATATGAGAAGATGATTTTATTGGACCTCTATAAGCTGGTATCCAGCTTTTTCTTGTGCTTTCAATTGATGTAAATAGGTGCTTCACTCATTAAAATGTGAAGAGATGTATCCTCTAGGTTTTCTCTAGGAAATCCTTTTGTAAGTTCTGACGATTTTTTGGAGCTATAGGTGACTGTTTCATGATCTTACCATGTGGGATGTACACGAACAAAGTCGAACTGCAAAAATGTTGAATTTTATGCAGCAATGAAATGAAATGACTGGTATGTTGATAATTGAAAGGGTTGATTTCCTGTAACCACTTTGGAGCATAAGGAAAGTAACAATATTTTGAGTTGAATCTTGTTCGACATAGTCTGGTACTCGTGTTTACACCAGATGAAGTTAGGATCTCGACTCAAATTTTCAAGCACCTTCATCTTCAAACAGATGGATGCCACTGGAAAACTAGGCATCAACCTTCTTTCTCTTGGAATCGTTTTTCTACATGGTTTCAGCAAGTTGTTAATATTGGCTGGTGATAATTATCCAGAAAAGAGGAGGAAATGTGCAAGGAAAAGGAGTTTCCTGATGCTGCCCGGTTATCGTGTTGCCGTTGCTTCTTATCATGTTGTCGTTGCTTCTTCTTCTTCAGGAAAGATGCTTTCATTCTCTCCTACCTTTCTGTCCTACCTACTTTTTGGATTCCTGAGAGGGGAGGGGTTGTACATACTTAATCAAGTGGGGTATGGAAAAGTTGTTGAACTACTTAAATCATCTTTGAGAGGTGAACCAAACTTGAGATGGCAAACCTTGGGGTATGGCCATGAGTCTAACTAAAAAGTTGAGCTCAATTGTTGAATCTTGCTTTACGTGTTTGATTGGTTTTACGAGATATGGGTGCTAACTATGGTTTGCCGTATCGGCTGATACCGATCCGATACGGCCGATATCAATACAGTTTGGCATGTCCTGATCCGATACCGACCGATACCCGATACTGTCCGATACCGACATTGTATGTCTCTTTTTCAGTCAATTCGGCAAAGAAAATTGAACGAAAAAGACCAATAAGCAAGGGTGTAAAATCATAGTAAGATTGTAAAAGCATCTAAATGAAGAAAACTTATCTATCACAGGTAAACACCCAATGGTGACTACTATTTCATTCAATTTCAAAAGTACTAAGAAACAACACATAAAATACTTAAAATTATGCATAAATGTATAAATATTTTTTTCCCTAAAATGTTAATAATTTATTAATAATTATTTTCTTTCCAATACCAATAATTCTGATACTTCGATCCGAAACCGCCGATACTGCTCATACCGTTGATCCTGATACTCTTAGGAAGGGTCCGATACCGATACTACGAACCTTGCAGTGCTAACATGTTTAGTTGACTTGAATTAACTCCATTGAGTTAGAATATTCTAATTGCAAACTAAATTCATACATTCTGCTAAGATATTCTTGTGTTTCGGTTAATCTTTTAATCCACTCCAAATCATGTCTTTGATTGAATGTAATTGTTTATCTTACACCCCCTCCGAGAGATAAGGTAGTTGGGTTCAGCTTTCCTTGTCACAATTGATTCACAATTTCTGGAAATGGAATTCATTCATACTAGAGTTGCAGAAGTTGAGACTCACTTTCTGGTTATTCCTTGTGTAGTTGGTCTAAGTGCGCCTGCTAACTTAATAGCATTTACCGGAACCAGAAAACCAGTTGAAACTTTGGAATTATGACCACATTAACACATTTTCTGGCTATAATAATATTAGTTATGTATCATCTCAATGTGGTTTTGTGCACATATCAGTACTGCTTTTACATTTAGGAATCTACCTCGGTTTTTCAAATATTATGTGGTTATTATCTTTCTTGAGATGGAAAATAGATCGACGAGACAATATAAATTCCTAGTGAACGGTACTTCTTAGTATATTTACCTTTGGATTGAATGTTTGCCCTCTGCATGT
Organism: Iris pallida; assembly: GCA_029216955.1. Taxonomy (NCBI): domain Eukaryota; kingdom Viridiplantae; phylum Streptophyta; class Magnoliopsida; order Asparagales; family Iridaceae; genus Iris; species Iris pallida. The sequence goes on along the minus strand of JANAVB010033144.1, from coordinate 42,351 downwards.
TGAACTTTTGATTTATATTAGTATATTTCCAGGAAGCATCAGTTCATTTCGGTTTGTGAAAGTTGATAGGAATTTTTGCTCAATTCATCTTCCTATATTTATAGGGTGCAGCAGCTTATTATGGACTGTTGGCTAATTGTGAGCTAGAATTGATTTGGAAAGTAGGAAATTGTAGGTTTGGATATTAGGTTCTTCGAACTGTCGAGCATATTGGAGGCTGTCTTTCAGCAGAATCTGTAGGACATTCTTACTATGTTTATAGTCATGTTAGCATTATTCCGTTTCAATTTTCACTTTAGTTTTTCATAACCTTGTTTGATTGGTTTAAGTGGCTTCACGAATGTTTCAAATATTGACTTAACCAGCCTTTGAATATTAGGAAACATAATGCTTAGCAATCAATCTCCCATTTAGATGATATCTAAGTTTCAAGTCATATCTTGCAGGGCAGGTCCATCTGAGTTCATAATACCACATTGGAAGTTTATGAAGAGCTTCAGTTATTCCTTTTCTATAGGAATGAGGTTTAAAAGGCGATTTGAAAGTGAAGATGCAGCAGAGAGAAGGTATGGACATTCATGTTGAGCATGGTTTCTTAAGTGGATTCAAGCAATAGTGTTCGAAAACAAGATACATGATATTTCCATTTATCAAGTAAATGTAAAGACACATTACTTCTAGCTTTTGAACTAAACTGCAAACATTTGTGTCATTTCCTCTATTCTCATTGCTTCTATTGTAGAAATTTTTAACAATTTTTTTTCTTATACGTATATGCTTACGCAATATTCTAACAATCTCTTTATTAATTTATACAGGTCATTAAAGATTGATCATCACCAAGACAGGAGCTGCATATGCAATTGATCATCAGTTTATATTTATAGATTACTCTAGGTTTTATGTACCAGCTACTTTGGATACTCTTTATTTCATAAGTACCAATATTACTTCTCTTCATATTATATGTACTGAATTTTGTGGAGCAATATAATTACTTTTTGAGAATTGTTGTAATTACTTTTCATGTTGTTGTCGTCTATAATTACTTTAGAGTTAGTCGTCTAAATAAAGGCTTTTTAGAATTTGTGAAGGTTGGTTTTGGTTTACATTGGAATATCTATGGAGGTGTTCTTGGAAGATGAGCACAATCATGCATATCCTCTTCTACAAGAATTGTGTGATATTACATTGTGTTCTTGTGTTTTTAATGTATAATGACAATGAAAAAAAAATGCTCGTGACAATTGATTTCCATCACACATAAAGTGTACACTATGGTGACAATAATAAATGTGTTACTGCAAGTGTTTACAATGATGACATGTACTTGCCACTAAACATATACGTGTGACAACAATAAAAGTGTTACTAAAGTTGTTTTGTGATAGCAAATGTCGTCACGAAAATAATTTTTATTTTTGTCAAATTTTTATTTATTTATTTTTAGTTACAATAAAGAGCTAGTTTGTGACAATATTGTGCGTCACTTATAATATTTTTAGTGATGAATTTTGTTGTCACGGAAAGTTTACTATCACTGACAACATATTCTTGTCACAGTAGAGAACTTTCTGTGACAACGACTTTTGGTCGTCACCTATACTTTTAGCTACGGAGGTATAGGCTACGAAAATAAGTCATCACTGTACTCGTCACAGAAGATGTGTTGTGATGACTTTCATAATTTCTGTGACAACTTTACATGTCACAAAAACCATGTTTTCTTGTAGTGAGCGCAGGCCGTTGGACTAGTGGCGACCATTGCCTGGACAGTATTTCGTGAGAGGTTCCGAACCAAGTACTTCGATACGGTGGCTCGGTACGATCTACAGACCAAGTTTACCAATCAGATGGACAGGACGGTCGATGGGTATGCGGCCGAGTTTTTCAGGCTTAATCGGTTCGCTCCTACCTTGGTGGCGACCGAGTTCGATAGAGCCCAGCGGTTTCAAAAGGGACTCCACCTGGAGATTTTGCTGACGGTGGGAGCAGTTTGAGCATCAGACTTTTGATACGGTATTGAGGGCAGCTAGGAGGCATGAGTATACCTCCCAGAAGATTGTGGACAGGACCGGAGGTCGAAAGCGATCTCACGGCCAGATGAATCAGTCATCAGCCCCAGCCCCGGCAGCTAGAGCTTTGACCATTGGAGCTCCGATAAGGACAGCTTCAGTTACGTGGGTTCAACATTCAACCCCGACGTATCCTCGGCAGCAGAAGCAGAAGCAATCTTCTACCATGGGCTGCTCTTATTGTGGGAAGCCTGGACATGTTGTTTCAGAATGTCGCAAGGCTCGAGGATTATGTTTGCTTTATGGAGCACCAGACCACAAAGTAAGGTCCTGCCTTCAGGACTGACTCATCACCAGCCAGGACCAGTTCATCAGTTAGGGGACCAGCCCCAGTACCAGTCCAGCAGCAGTTTCCATCCCCGAGGCCGTTGCCGACGCAGACCCAGGCTTTTCAGCAGCAAAGGCCTCAGCAGTATGCCCAGGCACAAGTTCAGAATAGGCAGAGAGGATTCCAGCAGAGAGGGCCGGCACCCAGAGGACATGGTCAAGTGTTGGCCTTAACCATGGAAGAAGAATGAGTGGCGCCAGGTGAGGTAGTGGCAGGTACTATTCTCGTCAACATTTTTTCGGCTTCAGTGTTATTTGACTCTGGTGCATCGTATTCATTTATGTCTGCACGATTCGCGACACGGATAGGACTGGAGCCCGAGTCATTATTAGTAAGGCTCAATATACTTACTAGTAATGGTCTTGTGGGAGTAGATAGAGTGTTTTTCTCGTGTCAGATCGTGGTTAGCGGTAGAGAGTTTCCCGCTAGGCTGATAGAATTTTCGATAGCCGATTATGATGTGGTCTTAGGGATGGATTGGTTGAGAGACCAGTATGCTAGGATAGACTGTCATATTGGCAGAGTTATTTTTAGTATTCCAGGCGAACCGGAGTTTTCCTTTTCTCGAGGAAAAGTTGAACCTTCTCCTCCATTATTGCGGATGGCCGTAGCAGCAGTGCAGTTACCCCGGATAGTCGAGGAATTTCTAGATGTTTTCCCGGAAGAGCTTCCAGGGATGTCGCCAGAACGGGAGATCGAGTTCATTATCGACTTGATTCTCGGGATAACACCAGTGTCAGAGAGAGTCGCCGTCAGAATTGGAGATATTGTACAAGATGATTGAAGAACTCCGGACCAAGGGATTCATTCGTGCAAGTAGATCGCCTTGGGGAGGCCCGATGCTTCTTGTGAAAAAGAAAGATGGTACATCCAGATTATGTGTTGACTATCGTACCTTGAACTCAGTGACAATCAAGAACAGATATCCTCTCCCAAGGATAGATGACTTGTTTGATCAACTCAGAGGAGCGACAGTATTCTCGAAGATTGATTTGCGGTCATGATACCACCAGATCAGAGTCAGAGAGCAGGACATCCCGAAGACAACTTTTAGATCTAGATATAGGCATTGGGAGTTCCTTGTTATGCCCTTTGGAGCAACCAATGCGCCGACTGTATTCATGGACCTCATAAATCGTATCTTCATGCCTTATTTGGATCAGTTCGTGATCGTGTTCATAGACGATATCTTGGTCTACAGCAAGAGTGAAGCGGAGCATGAGCAGCATCTCAGAGTTGTCCTCCAGATTCTCCGAGAGCACCAGTTGTATGCCAAGTTCGGTAAATGCGAGTTCTGGCTTGATCGCATTTCATACTTGGGTCATATCATCACCAGAGGGGGAGTAGAAGTAGATCCCCAGAATATCGTAGCTATCGAAACCTGGCCAGTGCCCAGTACAGTTGTAGAAGTTTACAGTTTTATTGGATTAGCCGGCTATTACCGAAGATTTGTTTCGGACTTTGCTCGAATTTCAGCGCCATTGACGCAGTTGACCTGCAAGGATGTGCAGTTCGCTTGGATAGCAGAATGTCAGGATTCTTTTGAGAAGCTGAAGCGAGGTTTGATGACGGCACCCATTCTCACACTTCCAGATGGGACCGGAGGATTTTCAGTGTACTATGATGCTTCAGGCAGAGGTTTAGGGTGTGTTTTGATACAGCATGGGAAGGTAATAGCTTATGCGTCATGACAACTTTGTGATCATGAGAGGAATTATCCGACCCACGACTTGGAACTGGCAGCAGTAGTGTTTGCACTCAAGCTTTGGAGACACTACTTGTATGGAGATAGGGTGGAGATTTTCACCGACCATAAGAGTCTGAAGTATGTGTTCACCCAGAAGGACCTTAACATGCGTCAGAGAAGATGGCTAGAGCTGCTTGTGGATTATGATGTCAACCTGCAGTATCATCCTGGGAAGGCCAACGTTGTTGCAGATGCATTGAGCAGGAGAGCCAGAGTTTATTTTTTGACAGCGCAACCAGAATTGTTAGCAGATCTTCAGAAGATGGGTATAGAAGTTGTCCTTCCTACCAATGTGGCATTGATGGCCAGCATGTAAGTTCAGTCCAGTATAGTTGATAGGATCAAGATAGCTCAGTCCTTCGATTCTAAGCTTCAGCGGCTTAGAGCAGAATGTGAAGCAGGACGCCGACCAGAATTATACATTCATAAAGATGGTACACTTCGACATGGTAAGCGTCTTTGTGTACCCAGTAGAGATATCAGACAGGAGGTCATGGCGGAGGCTCACAGTTCTCTGTATTCGATTCATCCCGGTGGCACTAAGATGTACCGTGATATCCGTCAGCACTTTTGGTGGAATGGTATGAAGAGGGAGATAGCTCGGTTTGTCTTTCGATGTTTGGTTTGCCAACAAGTCAAGGCTGAACATCAGAGGCCAACTAGACTTTTTCAGTCCTTGCCGATTCCAGAATGGAAGTAGGAGCATATAACCATGGATTTCGTGACTGGATTACCTAGATCCCCAGCCGGTAGAGATGCTATTTGGGTTATAGTTGACAGGCTCACGAAGGTGGCTCACTTTCTCCCGTTCAGAGTTGGTCAATCGACAGCTCAGCTAGCAGAGATGTATCTCCGGCAGATTGTCAGATTCCACGGTATACCAGTCAGTATCACCTCGGACCGGGATTCAAGATTTACGTCGTACTTTTGGTGTAGCTTTGCAAGAGAGTTTGGGAACTCACCTCCAGTTCAGCTCAGCTTATCACCCGCAGACAGATGGTCAGTCGGAACGCACGATCTAGACTCTAGAGGATATGTTGAGATCTTATACACTCAATTTCGGTGGTTTGTGGGAAGATCACCTGCACCTGGTGGAGTTCTCGTACAACAACAGTTTCCAAGCTAGTATCCAGATGGCACCATTCGAGGTACTGTATGGAAGGAAGTGCAGATCCCCACTAGCATGGGACGATGTTGGAGAGAGGCAGATGCTTGGTCCAGAGATGATCACTCAGACAGTTGAGGTGGTCAGGAGAGTTAGAGATCATCTTCGCGTTGCACAAGATCGTCAGCGCCATTGGACCGATTCTCATCAGCGTCCCCTTGAATTTTCTGTCGGCGACCATGTATTCCTGAAGACCTCGCCTAACCGTGGCATCATTCGTTTCGGCATACGGGGAAAGCTTAGTCCTAGGTATATAGGGTCGTTCGATATTCTGGAGCGAGTAGGAGATGTGTCCTATCGTCTCGCTCTTCAGTCGTTTCTGAGTGAGTTGCATGACGTGTTCCATATATCCTAACTATGACGGTATATCCCGGACCTGAGTCATATCCTGGATCATTCGGAACTGGTTGTTGGTGAAGAACAGTTTGGCAACTCTAGAGGGGGGTGAATAGAGTTTATATAGAAAAATAGCCAATTAAAAATAACTCTTTCACCAACAATAAAAAATCAGAGTAAAGTGCGGAAAATAAATGAAGAGCAGAAGAGCATACGCAAACACAACGATTTTAACCTGGTTTCCCTCGTGGAGGACTAGTCCAGGCCTGAGAACTCTAGCTCAGGATTAAATCCACTATTTGTGAAATAGTAGCTTACAACCCGTGCCTTTTCTTCAGAAGAGCACGTCAACTTCTAACAGAGGATCGTAGTGGTGATTTACTTGGAATTGTCCAAGCGACTTCTTCACTCTTGCACAAGAATCCTAACTGAGAGATGCTGAGCACTCGAGACTTAGGAGGCTTGTGGCTAGTAGATAGGAAGGGTATGGCTTATTGAGCTTGTAGGAGAGAAGAGAAGAGAAGATTGAGTGAATTGAAATGAGAGAATTCATGCCCTATTTATAGTGTTTTTAGAGGCAGAATTCGGCCAGAATTCGGGTAGGAAAATTCAAAAATTTGGCCGTTGGACAGCTAGCAACCAGCTAACCCTAAAATTAGGGTTCCTGATTTCTAGGGGACAGAGTTCGGCCCGAACTCTGTGTGGAGGCAGAGTTCGGCCCGAACTCTGTCTCCAGAGCACAGAGTGGTTCTAAGTGGGACTTGTGGGCATTTTTTGTTTTGGTGGAGCTTGGGATTTTGGGTAGGTTTATAGACTAAGTTCCAAGAGCTCAGCATAACTCAGAGTACATACTTCTAGACTCAATAAAATATAAAAGTACAGACTCGAAAATACACTGAGAGTCGAAAACTGAGCTGTTGTCTGTCCTGAACTGAATGCAGACGTCGTGTGTCGTATTGAATTTATACAGATATTATTTAGTCAATGTAGTCAATATTTGGTTGACTGTGACTTTGTGTCAACAATCTCCCCCATATTGATAATTGACAAAATAATAAATATATATTTCAATATTCATACCTGGACACAGTTGGTTAAAACACAGCTCCCCCATAAACAATGCCGAGCTAGAATAAGATAGCTCTCCCGTAATCAGTGAACGGTGCCGAGCTAGAATCAATAGCTCTCCCCCGTAAATAATGCATAGAACCTGTGGCCTGATAAAAATATTTTCCCAAAAGCAAACACAAGCACAGACAGATATACATTTGAAATATACATATTTCTCCCCCTTTTGGCAGTTAGCAATATAAAGGATCATATAGACTGCATAAGGATAGCAGTATAGACAATAAAAATTAATCCAACCACACCAAGTAGAGAAGAAACAGTATAAAACAAGTCACTGACATAAAGTAAAACTACGAAAAATAGCATAAAATGTTATCCACCAACCAGAATGACAAGCACATCATCAGGGTGTGAAGACACAAATCCAGTACATAAATCCATAACAAACTGAAATAACTAAAATCAAAAGGCAACTAAGACCATCAGCAGTGGCAGCAGCATATCAAGCCAATCTCCATCATGGAGCACGAGAAGGTCCTGGAACATCTGAAGGACCAGGGAATGAGCGACGAGGGTCCACAAAAGCATCATCAGGATCCATATACCTCATGACCCACGGATCGTCTATACGATGACCCGCGCGATCTGGATCCCGCTCAATAGGCACATGGAGATCAGGATGACGAGCAAGCGAATACCGCATATCATGCAGAGAGTTCCCAAGGGCACTGATCTGCAAGGTGGTACGGTAATCCTGCTGCGTCCAGCGATCATCCTCAATAGCAAAGCGATCGCGAAGCATAGTCTGAAGAGACTCAAGAGTGGCAGGAGGAGGAGGTGCATCCTGACCAAAAGGAGGGGCGTCAGGCTCCTCATCAGCAGAATGCTCAGATGACTCAGAAGCAGCGACAGGCTGAAGGCGTCGTGCCTTGGATAGAAAGACAGGTACAGGCATGAACGGACAAGCATCAAGTGGTATATGAAAAGCACGAAAGATCAAAGGAAGATACAGAGGATAAACCAAAGCTCGTGGTTTCCTCCTACAGCGAATCATCCAGTCCATCATGGTACGTGGAAGATTGAAAGGAATTCCAAAATGAAGATGATAAAGAGCAGATATTTCAAGATAAGTGAGGTCATCATGGGAACCTGTTTTGGGTAGAATGGTGTTAGAAATAATCCAATGAAGGTCAGAAAAATATGGATTGAGATATTTAGCCGTGAGCTTGCGAGGACGTGTGTATGGAGTACACAAATCGTCCTTGAAGCTCTCAAGGGAAATTCCGTCGGGAAAACGGAACGAGCGAGCGTCAACTAGCTTTCCCAAGAATTGGGCTCTTGAAGATCAAGATATTCGGCTAAGTCAAAATCATCAAAAGATATATTGATACCTGCAACTCGTGAATAAATATGAAGGTCATCAAAGGTTAAGTTGCAGTAGAACATTTGAACGGCATGATGATAGATAGCAGAAGTTGTAGTAACTAGTTCATCAAGATAGAGGTCATGGAATAAAGAATCATATTGAGAGAATATGGAAAAATTAATAGGATGTCCTGTGAATACCTGACGATTCTGAAAGTCACTAAACCAGTTGTTTGATGCATCTAGTGAGACAAAAAGTCTGTTGTCATAGGTGGAAGGATTTTGAGGACGAGGTGGATTGAACAAAGGATGGGATGGTTGAAGTTGTTCAATGATTTGTTCAATTGATGGAGGAGAATCCGAAGAGAAAATACTCTCAACTCGAATTCTCTTCCCACGATTGAACAAGCAAGGAGCCATTAAAAGATTTTAACTAGAAGATAGAAAATAGGAATGGTACCTCAAACAAGTAATAAACAATGGAAGAGAATGGAGAGAAACCCCTTTTTCTTGATTTTGAGAAGCACTGGAGCACTCTAGATCAAAAACTAGGGTTAGGGTTTCAAGGAAAGATTTTGTATAGGTGAGAAAGGTGGTAGTAGTGAAGGAGAGAGATGGAATCCCGACATAAAGTAGGGCTTTGTCTTTGGTCGGGTGAAATATTGACCATTGGATTAGAATTGATCCAACGGCAGAGCCAGATCCCGACTCTGGAACCTAAGAACCGAACTCGGCCCGAACTCTGATAGGGGTAGAGTTCTGCCCGAGTTCTGGATCAATGGTCCAGAACTGAAAACAGGCAAAGAACATGAAGAGTGTTGAATTTAAAAAAATAGATAGAGAGGTACTCAGAAAACAGAATGAACTTTAGAAAATATCAATTAGGCAATATTAAATCGAAAACGAGCCATATAATAAATAAGGACATATACTGTGATTCAATAGTCCAAAATTTGCCATGGGTTAGCTGCAGGGGCCGGATCCCAGCTAGCGGTAGTCCTGAGGACTAGTGCACCGTGTCGCTTAGGCTTTTACGCCTTGTTGTCAGAAGGACCCTTTCGGCTTGTACCCATACCAAATTCTTCGTAAAAGAATCACAATATACTCGATATTTACGCAGGTGAGTTTCAATTTATAACTGCTTCATCTAAAATTCCAAGTTCACGACAAAGAAAATTGAAGCGCTCTTCGGATAGTGGCTTAGTAAAGAAATCTGCCAGCTGATGATCAGTGTCAATAAATTCTAAGTTAATCGTGCCATTTTGCTGATGATCACGCAAAAAGTGGTGTCTGATTTCAATGTGTTTAGTGCGTGAGTGGCAGACAGGGTTCTTAGTCAAATTGATTGCACTAGTATTGTCACAGAATATAGGAATATACATGAAAGATAACTTATAGTCCTCAAGGGTTTGCTTCATCCACAGAATTTGTGCACAACAACGCCCAACTGCTATGTATTCAGCTTCTGTTGTGGATAGTGCAACAGTGTTCTGCTTCTTGCTAAACCAGGAGACTAAAGCTTTTCCTAATAAATGACACGTGCCGCTCGTACTTTTACGGTCGACCTTGTATCCAGCGAAGTCAGCATCGGAGTAACCAATAAGATCAAATGATGTTGACTTGGGATACCATAGGCCCACTGTAACCGTACCCTTAAGGTATCTAAAGATACGCTTAACCGCGGTCATGTGTGATTCCTTAGGATTAGCTTGATATCTAGCACATAGACAAACACTGAACATGATATCGGGACGACTAGCAGTTAAATAAAGTAAGCTGCCTATCATACCTCGATACTTACGTTGATCAACAGGTTTGCCACTCTCATCTGGTTCGAGTTTGGTTGAAGTAGCCATTGGCGTGCTGATTGGTTTGATGTTGTCAAGATCGAACTTCTTCAGCATGTCCTTGGTGTACTTTGATTGGCAGATGAAAGTTCCATTAGCCAGTTGTTTTACTTGCAGACCAAGAAAATAGTTGAGCTCTCCCATCAAGCTCATCTCAAATTCTGTCTGCATACACTTGGCAAATTCTTGACAAAAAGTTTCATCAGTAGACCCAAAAATAATATCATCAACATAAATCTGAATTAATAGAATGGTGTCTTTGAAAGATTTAATAAACAGTGTAGTGTCAATTTTCCCTTTTGAAAAACCTTTCTCAAGCAAGAAACTGCTTAGCCTTTCATACCAAGCTCTGGGGGCTTGTTTAAGGCCATAAAGCGCTTTCTTCAGCTTGAACACGTGGTCGGGAAAATTGTGATTTTCAAAACCAGGGGGTTGTTTGACATAAACTTCCTCCTTAATAAAGCCATTCAAGAAAGCACTTTTAACATCCATTTGAAATAATTTAAAGTTCTGATGATTGGCAAAAGCACAAAGCATCCGAATGGATTCTAGTCTAGCAACAGGAGCATATGTCTCATCGTAGTCGATACCTTCCTCTTGATTGTATCCTTGAGCTATTAGACGGGCTTTGTTATGAGTGACTGAACCATCTTTATTTACTTTATTTCTAAACACCCATTTGGTACCAGTTATTGAGTGATTAGCCGGTCTAGGAACTAGTTCCCATACTTGGCTCCTCTCAAATTGGTTGAGTTCTTCTTGCATAGCAGAAATCCAAAATTCATCATTAAAAGCTTCAGAAATGTTTTTAGGCTCTACTTGTGAAATGAAGGCAGTGCTAGCAACGGAGTCTCTTAGTGATGATCTAGTAGTTACTCCACGTGAAACTTCTCCTATAACTAAATTTTCTGGATGAGAAGGTTTGAAAGAGAATTTCTTAGGCAAACCCTCCAGAGAATTAGTTTCGGTTGAAGTGTTTATTGGAGTAGAAATTGATGGCTCAACATCATCATCAAGAGCGCTTACTGCACTGTTATCTTCATCAAAAGTCACATTAGTTGACTCCTCCACAATAAGTGAGCGTTTGTTGAAAACTCTATATCCCTTACTCTTGGCGGCATAACCAAGAAAGATACCATCGTCAGCTTTGGCATCAAATTTGCCTAAGTTGTCTTTGGTGTTAAGGATAAAACATCTACAACCAAAAACTTTAAAATACGAAACATTGGGGGTTCTCCCAAACCAAAGCTCATAGGGTGTTTTCTTCGTAATGGGACGAATAAGCACCCTATTCAAAATGTGGCATGCTGTACTTACAGCCTCTGCCCAAAAATATTTCGGAAGAAAAAATTTATTCAACATGACTCTAGCCATATCGCCAAGAGTCCTATTCTTCCGCTCCACAACACCATTTTGTTGAGGAGTTCTAGGACAAGAAAATTCATGATCAAAACTATTTGCATTACAAAAACTTTCAAAATCATAATTTACGAATTCGCCTCCATGATCACTTCGGATTCGAGTAATCATGTAGCCTTTTTCGTTTTGAACTTTCTTTACAAAAATTTTGAAAGCAGAAATAGCATCGCTCTTATTAGCGAGAAAGAAAACCCATGTAAATCTCAAAAAATCATCAACAATAACAAATGCATAAAGTTTGCCTCCAAGGCTAGCTATTCTACTAGGACCAAATAAATCCATATGAAGTAGTTGCAAGGGTCTAGTAGTACTTACAGAGTTGATAGAATGAAATGAGGATTTAGTTGCCTTGTTTAGTTCACATTCGGCACATACCATGTCCTTTTTGAACGTGATGTCAGGCAATCCTCTCACTAGCTTCTTGGTGGAAAGCCTGGATATAGCATCCATGTTGGCATGACCAAGACGCTGGTGCCAAAGTAGTCGTTCGTCTTTATGGGCATATAGACATCTACCTGTATTGTTAGTATTTATAGAAAGATAGAAAATGTAGATGTTGTCCTCTCTTTTCCCTTCAAAAGCAATGTCTCCTGTTGACCTATCATAGATGTAGCAACTGTTTTGTCCAAAGTTAATATCATATCCATGATCAGCAAGATGACTAATGCTGAGCAGGTTATGCTTTAACTCGGTCACTAGGCAGACATCCTTTATTACAGGAGAAGGAGGATGACCAATGATACCATTACCTATAATGTGCCCTTTGAGATTGTTACCGAAGGATACGTATCCTTCTCTCTTCATCGATAGTGATGCAAAAAGATTTGCGTCTCCCATCATATGTCGCGAGCATCCACTATCGAGAATCCACTTACTTTCAGTTGAGGAGGGAAGGTCCACCTACATCAAGAGTAGATGTGACCTTTGGTACCCGAGTTCTTGGGGGTTCTGAAAAGTTAGTCTTTGGGAACCAAGCATATATCCTTTTATCTACAAGTCTTCTAACTCTGCACTGTAGTGAGATGTGTCCATGTAATCCACAATAAGTACAGATAGCATTCTTATTTATACTAGGAGCATGAGAATAATATCTATAAGCAACAGGATGATGGACATGATGTGAAGAGTTAGCATGGTGAAGATGATTATGCATGGAATAAGTGGCATGGTGATGGTGTCTATGATGGTATTGTCTATGATGTGTGACTTGCTGATATTGTCTAGATGGCATGTCATGATGATTTTGTCTATATGGTATATGAGAACCTTGTCTATATGGCATTGTATGATGATTTTGTCTATATGGCATGGCATGATGATTTTTATGTGTGAAGTGATGTTGATTGTGTCTTTGTGCATGATGAGTGTGTACTGAGTGAGAATTGTTCTTACGTGCACGTGGTTTGTGAAAGTTTGTGTATATAAATGCATGGTTATGTGCTGCATGAGAATGACGTGATTGACTAGCATGAGTGGTATTGTGCCCATGTGATTGGGTTTGAGGTTGGACAACCTGTTTACCCAATTTGGTTTCTAATCTTTTAGAAACAGCTTGCAGTTCATCAACCTTAATATTTAAGCCATAAATCTTAGTCATGGAAATCTTGTGTCTACTCTTTTCTTCAGCAAGCAACATGTTGAGAGTAGTGATTTCTTGAGTTTGTTGCTCAATACGTGCTTCAGCATCATGTAAGCTTAATTTAAGCTTGGATACTTCATCAGTGTCATTAGTGGGTGATGTGTTTCTAACATTATCAAGAAGTAAAGAAATTCTTTGTATCTCATCTTCTAGACTTTTGATTTTGTCCTTGGCATGTTTATATTTACCGATGACCTTTTTATGATCATCGAGTAAATCAGTGAAAGCATCGCCAAGTTCATCAAAAGAGAAGTCATCCAGAGTTTCGTTAGATACCTTGTTGGAAGTTGCCATCAGGCACACATTTGCTGTATCTTGAGGAGAGTCCTTTTCTTCCTCAGAGTCACTCGCTTCACTTTCATGCCAGATGCCTGTGTTGGCATATTTCTTTGATGAGTTCCTTTTGTATGGCTTCTCATAGTGGTTGCTCTTCTTCAGGAATGGGCAGTCTTTTCGGACATGTCCAGTTTTCTTGCAACCATAACAAGTTGGTTCCTCTTCATCGTTTTCTTGAGATTCCTTCTTCCTTCGATTGAAGCGAAGGAACTTCCTGAAGTTGCGAACCATGAGAGCTTGGTCTTCATCATCCGAGTTATCTTCTTCGGTCTCATCATGATTAGCTCTTCGTTGATGAGCTTTGAGTGCGATCTCCCTGGTCTTCGGAGCAGGCTCTTCGAAGTCCTTGAGGTCAAGCTTGTGAGTCATAAGCTTACCCATCAAGGTCTCCATTGACATTGTTGTGAGATCGTTTCCTTCTATGATGGCTGTCACCTTAGGGTTCCAAATCTTTGGTAGCCCTCTAAGCAGCTTACGAATCTTCTCGTGGTTTGAGTACTGCTTTCCAAGCAAAGATAGAGGATTGATGATGTCGAGGAATCTTGTGATCATTTGAGTGATCGTCTCACTTGGCTTCATCTTGAAGGCTTCGTATTCTTGAGTGAGACGGCTTATTTTGGATTCCTTGACCTGTGTGGTTCCTTCATGCGTCACTTCTAGAAGTCTCCATACTTCATGAGCAGTGGTGCATGTAGAGACCCTGTTGAACTCATTCCTGTCTATGGCACAGAATAAAGCATTAATAGCCCTAGCATCTAGACTTGCCTGTTTCTTTTCCTCGATAGAATATTTGTCGTGTGGTTTCTCAATGAGGTCACCATCGACAACTATTCTGGCGGGCTTTTTGTAACCGTCAGTGACGACAGTCCACAGGTCAAAGTCTAGAGACTTAAGATAGAAGCTCATCCTTGTTTTCCAATATGTATAGTTAGTCCCATCAAATAGGGGAGGCCTATGAGTGGACTGACCTTCACCATGATTGGAAATCAAGGATTGTGTAGTTGCCATGGATCAGCTCTTAGGATGTTAGTCCTTATAAAAAGAACAGAGCTCTGATACCAATTGAAGAACAGTTTGGCAACTCTAGAGGGGGGTGAATAGAGTTTATATAGAAAAATAGCCAATTAAAAATAACTCTTTCACCAACAATAAAAAATCAGAGTAAAGTACAGAAAATAAATGAAGAGCAGAAGAGCATACGCAAACACAACGATTTTAACCTGGTTTTCCTCGTGGAGGACTAGTCCAGGCCTGAGAACTCTAGCTCAGGATTAAATCCACTATTTGTGAAATAGTAGCTTACAACCCGTGCCTTTTCTTCAGAAGAGCACGTCAACTTCTAACAGAGGATCGCAGTGGCGATTTGTTTGGAATTGTCCAAGCGACTTCTTCACTCTTGCACAAGAATCCTAACTGAGAGATGCTGAGCACTCGAGACTTAGGAGGCTTGTGGCCAGTAGATAGGAAGGGTATGGCTTATTGAGCTTGTAGGAGAGAAGAGAAGAGAAGATTGAGTGAATTGAAATGAGAGAATTTATGCCCTATTTATAGTGTTTTTAGAGGCAGAATTCGGCCAAAATTCGGGTAGGAAAATTCAAAAATTTGGCCGTTGGACAGCTAGCAACCAGCTAACCCTAAAATTAGGGTTCTTGATTTCTAGGGGACAGAGTTCGGCCCGAACTCTGTGTGGAGGCAGAGTTCGGCCCGAACTCTGTCTCCAGAGCACAGAGTGGTTCTAAGTGGGACTTGTGGGCATTTTTTGTTTTGGTGGAGCTTGGGATTTTGGGTAGGCTTATAGACTAAGTTCCAAGAGCTCAGCATAACTCAGAGTACATACTTCTAGACTCAATAAAATATAAAAGTACAGACTCGAAAATACACTGAGAGTCGGAAACTGAGCTGTTGTCTGTCCTGAACTGAATGCAGACGTCGTGTGTCGTATTGAATTTATACAGATATTATTTAGTCAATGTAGTCAATATTTGGTTGACTGTGACTTTGTGTCAACAGTTGGTACCAACCTTTCGAATGAGGAGAGGCCCGTATCCATATTGGACCAAAGAGAGAAGATACTCAAGAACAAGACTATCAAGTTAGTCCGTATTGCTTAGGGTCATCACTCTTTAGGAGAGTCAACGTGGGAGCGTGAGGATGATATCCGATCGCGATATCCTGACTTGTTTGACTCGTGAGGTATAATATCTTTCTTATGCCTCATGCCTTCGATTTCTTGCTTGCATGAATAATTGTTTGATTGCTTAACTAGTATAGCTTGCCTGTGAGTAGTATAGCTTGTCCTTGCATCTCTAGCCTCTTGATTTAAATTTCGAGGACGGAATTCTTTTAAGGTGGATAGAGTTGTAATGACCATTGTTTGTATTACGTATTTTGGTATACGTGTACGTATTTAGATCCGTATTGCTTGTCTCCTTGTTTGGTTCGGCCCGACTTCACTTGGTTCGGCTTGGTTTTGCATGGTTCAGTTTTGCTTGATTTTATGAGAACCAAACCATACCTACCTACCACCACCCTCTTCATTAAATATCCCACCAAATATTTCTTTCTCCTCATTAACTCTTCTTCTTCCCC
This sequence comes from Iris pallida, assembly GCA_029216955.1. Classification (NCBI taxonomy): domain Eukaryota; kingdom Viridiplantae; phylum Streptophyta; class Magnoliopsida; order Asparagales; family Iridaceae; genus Iris; species Iris pallida. Next base: position 26,434 of record JANAVB010033144.1, on the reverse strand, counting down.
ACCATTACTTCTCCACCAACATGAGAGTGAAAGGTTTAGGCAAGTGCATCTTGCTTCATGGAAGAAGTCCATTTTTATTGTTCCATTGTCTTCCTCATGTGTTTCTAACCCACTTTAGTACTTAGCATTTTTCATTTCCATGGTTAAATTTTTGTAAATCTAGCTTTGTGGTATTTTCGGTTTTCAGGAGTGTTGATCTATCAAACATACATATTTTTACTATTTAATGGTTCAATATTGTAGAGAATTTCATTTTACCCAAATTTGACCTACGGGAGTTTGCTGGGCCGCATGAGCATTAATTGCCTTGGCTGCATGTATCAGCACCAGCCGCATGTAAGCATGCATGTTATATTTAATGCATTTTACCAAAGTAAGCCGCATGTAAGCATGCATGTTATATTTAATGCATTTTACCAAAGTGAGCCGTATGACCTTATATTAATTGCATTTAATGCATTAGCATGGTCTTACAAAGTTGTTGGCCGCATGCATGGGAACAAAGTTGCTTGCATTATTTTATTAGCATTAATATATGCATTAGCATATGCCAACACCTAATGAGCCGCATATGGCTACTACTAGTGGCCGCATGGCCTTTAAGCATTTGTATGCTTATGTATCATGGCCGCATGGTTTTTTTCAAATCATTAATGCATGCATTAACAAATGCATTAATATATGCCTTAGAAATTAATGCATCCGCATGCATTAGCTAAATGCATTAGCAAGTAATACATCAGCATGCATTAGCAAAATGAGTTGCTGGCCTATGCATTCTTGCATGGGAATTCTATTGTAGCCGCATGGGAATTCAGAAGTCAGCCGTATATGCATTCTTGAATATATTAGTAAATGCATTAGAAATTAATGCATCAGCACATTCAAAAGTCAGCCGCATATGCATTTTTGAATGCATTAGCATATGCATTTTGCTTGGAAACCATTGTAGCCGCATGGGAATTCTTTAGTGAGCCGTATGCCATTTATAGGTTATGGCCGCATGGCCTTACGCAAACAATAGTTGCATGCATGCATGCATTAAAGTTGGCCATGCAACTTTATTGTATTGTTAATATTCATGGCCACAATCTGTCAGCCGCATATGCATGCATACTTGGCCGCATTAGCAAATTGCTGGCCGCATGCAAATGCCAATAGTGAGCCGCATATAGGAACGAAGTCAGCCGCATGCATATTAATGCATTATACTAATGCATGCAAGCATACATTTAATATATATTAATATATTAATATAATGTATATTAATATAATGTATATTAATATATATTAATATATTAATATAATGCATTATATTAATATAATGTATTTAATGTATTAATGCATTATTTAATGCATTATATTAATGTATTATATTAATGTATTAAATGTATTTGCATGGAAGCATGCATGCTTATATATTTAGCATTAGCCGCATGTATATTTAATGCATTATATTGCATGCTTATATATTTTGCTCAGCCGCATATGGCTAAGTGACTGCTGGCCGCATAAAAATTTTTTCGAGCCGCATGAGTCCCCCACAGCCCTTGTCCCTTCTAATATTTAATTACTAATTGTGTGCTTGTGCCAAATTAATTGTTCCCTGACACGATGGTGACCCGTTGTGGTGCACTTTTGACAATGACATGACATGATAGTGGCCCGACGTGGCACACTCCTGACAGTGGACATGACATGATATATATATATATTTTGAAGGCTGTTGCGACGGCTAGCATGTCATGACAAGCTTGAATGGCCTGGACACCGTGGATGATTGTGTTTGTACAATTGAATCGGTAATGTTTGCATCATGTCTAGGACAGGGATCCCTGAGTACCACGGTCAGGGGTACCTACTGTAAATGGATAAGGCTAATAACTAGAATAATTCAGTAGTCATGAGAGATTTTTCCCCAACTACAGGCGATCCCGTTATCCCCGCCACTATTGTGGACTTGTAGCCTGCCGACGAGTAGGGCACAAGTCTAGATTCACTGATATATGGAAAAGATCGAGGCACTGCTTAATGAACCCAAGTCGTCTGGATAACCTGGATTAGCTGCAGGGCATGTGGCTGGAGGAACATCTCACTGCATATTGTGATAACCCTAGTTAGCTAATGTAGAAAGCCGTAGTCACTGATTGGTCGGGAGCGAGTGTATGGTGTAGTTTTAGTGCTCGATTATTGCAAGCTTGATCGCATGATTGTCACTTTTAACAATAAAGATTAAGGGCTAAGTTCTGTTCAGACGAAGGGTTACAACCCCGGTCCTTGTTTGGTTTAAGGATTGTAACCTGGCTCCCGGAGCAGTTCTAAGTCCTCTCTTCATTTATTGTCTTATTGCGCTCCACGTCATGTTTGTTATGTTTTACCTTACCAACAGGAATTGGAGACGGAGTTCTATTCAGGTGAAGGGTTACAACCCCGGTCCTTGTTTGGTTTAAGGATTGTGACCCGGCTACTTGAATGGTTCCCTCGTACTCTATATGACTGATGTTACTCTTTTATTAACAAGCTCTTTTGTAACTACCATTAATATTTAATTCTGATGTGCTGGTTTTAGTTCTTAAGTGAAGCCTCCATTGTGGCACTTGCTCTTTCTGGGATTTGACCCAGCTGGTTTTGTGTAGCCAGATTTCAGAGCAGCTTCAGAGGATCTACCGACCTTCCAGCCCGATGGTGACCACCAGGCGTAACCAGGACAACGAGTGGGTTTATTTTTGGCTCTCCCACTCTATTGTAAATTTTTTTTTATTTTGAGGCGTTTAGCCGGCGAGCACCTGTTAGCTCGTATTGTATACCTTATTACTGTCTGCCTACGGGCTGTAACATGATTGACAGATCCTAGGATTGATCATGTATGACTAAACTCTTGCTAGTCAACACATTTTGTAACGATTAGCTTCATGATCAGCTGGATATGTAATGTTTGGGATGCCTTACTATTGTATATCTGATGATCTTACATCTTGTAACTTTACCTGCTTGTTTGAGATTGAGACAATTAGGCTTGTTATTGACCATAGGAGACTGATGGATTGTAGTTAAACTCTCATATATCTAGACAGCCGTGACCGTATAGTGAAGTGGAATCCATTTTATTATACGTAGCTGGCTATGTATGCCCCCGCTCTCCAGTCTTTTTGTTCTGGGGCGTTACAAAAATATTCTGATGTATCAAAATTACCGTGAGAAGTGTCAGCAGATGATTGTCGAGCCTGATCATCACGAGCCCTTTTTTTCCATAATTTCATTTTTCATGGATCCTTTTTATAGGAAAAAAGTGAATGGGTTGGAGTTGTGTAAATATAATATAATATTCATTTATCATGCATCTTTTTTTCCATAATTTTATTTATCATTCATCCTTTTACTAATAATATAATATTCATGTTGTAAAGCCTTGAACCCTAATATATTTTTTCTAATAAATTTTAATTCCTCAATAAATTCAGATGCAATTTGGTTAATTGTAAAAGGGTAGCTTATGTCAATTATTAATGGAAATGAAGGATTTTACAAAATCCTCTTCATAAAGGGAGGGGGGAGGGGTAATTGCTTTTAAAATTCAAACATCTGTTTAAATTAAATGAGAAGATCGGTCTCATCCCTCCTACGTTTTAAACTCCAGTTTGAATTCCAATTGGAAACGAACTGAAGATTTTTCCTAATCCTTCTAGCTTTTGGAACTCACCAATAACCTAGGTATATAACATGAATATTATATTATATTTACACAACTCCAACCCACAAACTTTTTTTCCTATAAAAAGGATGCATGATAAATAAAATTATGGAGAAAAAAGGCTCGTGATGATCAGGCTCGACAATCATCTGCTGACACTTCTCACTGTAATTTTGATACATCAGGATATTTTTAAGGTGGGTCATCCGATGACTTCGATACTAGTAATTTTAATAGATTTGGTTCCTTTCAAGGAGGATACGATAAAAATGAGGATGATTTACCACCGTTCTAAAAGTGTCTTTGACTGTTTAATTTGAATGTCGTTGTATTGCTTTAAGCATTTTAATTTCAATGTTGTAACGTTTAGACTTTTAATTTCAATGTTGTTGTTTGTTTCGTTATTTTAAATTTTGATGTACTTGTTTGTGTTTTTTTCAGTCAATGTATTTTAATTTTAGAAATTTGATATTATTCTATTAATTCCTGCCAAATTATTTAAATATTAATTTATTAATCAAATGAATATAATAAAAAATATACTAATAACAAATATATTCAATATAGATTCTATTTGAAGACCTCAACAAGAATATTTCAATAGTATAATTATTTTATTATTTATAATTATAAATTAAAAAATATGGTAAGTTAATTAAGTTTAGTGGTCATGAATAGTGGATCATCAAATTTGAGGATTTTATCTCTCTTTCCTCAAATTTGAGGATCCATGCATCCTCCTTCCTTCAAATAATTTGAGAAAATCTTCTCAATTTGAGGCTTGGTTGGAGAAGATTTTTGAGAAAAAATTCTCAATTTGAGGTTTGAGGAGTATAGTTGGAGATGGTCAGCATCATTAGTAGTAGATATGATGTTCAAAATTTTATCTTCAATCCAAAATTTTAAAATAAAAAGGTAAATGTGGAATGGGTTGAGCTTGTTCGAGAATGATAGGAAATAATAAAGTGAACTCCGTTTCTAAAGATTGCGTAGTCAAAATTTGATGTGAAAATAATAATAATCACTACACCAAAAGAGGGATTTGCCAACATAATTTTTTTTTTGATTACCAACGGTTTTTTAGTGTTACTAATTACTAATGGTTACAAACCGTTAGGATCACAAAAAAATGTTAGTATAAATAGTAAAAAGTAAACCTTAATATAAATAACAAATTATATTGACACTATAACACTTTATAACTGTTAGTAAATTTAAAAAAAAAAAAATTATACCTTGTGCCTTTCACGTGACTGAAAGTGTTAGGAGGGAAAACACTTTCATTCTCCCCCCTTTTTTTTCCCCGAGCCCTAATTAAGAACCTAAACGCTTTCTCCCGATTCTTCTTCTCATCAGTTTTTTTTCCCTCGAGCCCTAAGAACCAGCTCCGAGTAGCTCTCTCCCTAAACACTTTCAGTCGGCTGGAGGTTTTTCTCCGAGCCCTAAAGGCTCCGAGTAGCTCTCTCCCTCTCCCTCTCTTTACCTCTCTCTCTGAAGGTAATTCTAATTTTAGGGTAAATATTTTTAATTCCTTCCCTAACACTTAGTTCCATGAATATCCTAAATATTTTTTAGGATAAATATAATTTTAGGCTACCATGAATTCCTGGTCTGCACGTTGTTTCCAATTTCCAGTTATTTTTTTCTTCTATGGTTATTTATTAACAAAATTTCTTGGTTTATTTAACATGCTCACATGTTGATATCAGCTAAATTTTTTTTTGATCTGCTCAATATGAAAATATTTATAATGCTCACATGTTGATATGTATATATTTTTAATGCAGATAATAGATTTTGTGGCACCATACCATTCACTATTAGTAATCTTTGTTATCTGTTATACACTGGATCTTGCATATAATGTGTTAACTAGGGACATTTGTGAGTTAGTGGAAGGTTAGTCAAGTTGTACTTCCAATTGACTTAATCGGTAGCTGGCTGATTGTTTGTCGATTTCTTGCCCCCTAGAAGAAGATGAACCATTTTGCGGCTCATTGAAATATCTTTATTGATGCTCAAACAACTAGCACCCCTTAAACTTCTAACATGTAACCATTTAAGGAGACTGAATTTGTATTACTGACAAAGAGGGGTGCCCTCACTAATAATTTTTTAGATGTCTAGAAGATCCATCAAAACGATCAATGGATCCATCTAATTTTAGGAAAATAATTTTTTAGATGTTTAGAAGAGATTCCTGCTAGTATATTTTGAGTATCTGTAGATGTCTAGATAAGCATCATTAATCTTGCAGCCCATATCAGCTTTCCTCAGCCGACATTGGTGAGATTTCTGTTTTTGTTGACTTCTTGTTTGAAGAGTAATTTCTTTCGTCATATTATGGTTTTTAGATCGTTCTAATGATCTTTTGGTATGGCACTTGGTTCATATAAGGCTTTTTATGAATTCTTAGGTATATTCAACTTGCCCTAATAATATGAAGACAGATCTAGCCTTTTTGTTTAAACTAGGGAGTGCAAATTGTTTCTGAACCATCGAAATTAACCTTTTTGTTCTTATGTGAGTTTACACGTTATTTATACCTGATCCCTGTACTAGAGGTGTCTTAAGTTTTCTTTAAACTAGGGAGTACAAATTGTTTTCTACGATAATTCATGTGGTTGTACTTGTACCTTAGTAACATGAAACGAGCGGGTGGTGAGAGGAGTTTACTCTTCTTGCTCACCCATTATATTCATAATAAACGAACTGACATTTGCATTAGCATGATATTATTCATGATTATAGCACCATCTACTTATTAAAAACAAAGAGAAAATCTTTCATGTTTAAAAAAAGTCGGCTAAAAGAAAGTTGTCCGAGTTTTTGAAATCTCCATACATGCTAGATGTCATCCCTAATGATGTCAAATGTCCTCGATAGTGATGTTGGGAGTGGGGAGCCGGAGAGGAAAGGCTTCCTGACGTGTCCTCTTCAAAGAAAGGCTTCCCGGCGTGTCCTCAGTTTAGAAATTGTAATTTGTGTTTCCTTTAGTCATCCCATCAATTGATAAGGCATATGATTTCTTAAAAGGCATATTGTTCAATTTCTAAATAGAAGTATTTGTGTTTGAACTTTGAATTTCAGTTTCTGAAATAAAAAGTTGCTGATTTCTAAATAAAAGGCATATGATTGTTAATAGGCAAATAGAATCATATCATTATTTAGTTAAATGCAAAGTTATTAAATAACTTAAATGTAGATCTATTGGCATATCACAGTCCTATAATAATTTTTAATGGAGATAATTATTTACTTGTCTTCATGATCTAATTTGTCTTAATCTTGCTTGTTTATTAGGTTCACAATTGAGAGGGTAACGTCATTTATATTATGTCAAGACGTTCAAGAGAGTGGATTAAAAATCCACACAGAAATAATGTCGAATACATAGAAGGTGTTCGATATTTCATGAGCTTTGTGGAGAACCACTCACCACCCGGGATTAGCACATGCCCATGCCCTTGTATGAAGTGCAAAAATTGTAAAAGATTTCTTTTTGAAACAGTGGAAAAACACTTGGTCATGTTTGGTATGGAACCAACATATGATGAGTGGTGCTTTCACGGAGAGAGGAATGACGTGAACGTAGTGCCAGATTCTATACCACATATTATTGAAGAGGATCAGATCCAAGATCAAATCCAAGAAGAATATAGCGGGGATGCAGCGGATGCGCTCGGAAACTTTGTTGATGATGCTTATCGAGTACATGATATGGAACAAGCTAGTTATCAGAGGAATCCTGATGTGACATGTATTGATTCTAATAATCTATTTGTCCCCGGTCCTGACCATGGTAGTAAGTATCATGAATACAAAAGAAAAGCAAATGAGAAACTATACCCTTCCTGTGAAGATGGGCTTACAACTTTATGTGCTATTATAGAGCTTCATAACTTGAAGAAGGAGTTCAATTGGTCAGGAAATAGCGTGACTGAGTTGTTGAAGCGATTGAGACGATGGCTTCCAAAGGGAAATACACTACCTGACAAGTATCCTACAATGAAACAAATGCTAAAAGATTTGGGAATGAAGGCCAAGTGCATTCATACATATGAGAATGATTGCATGTTGTATTGGAAGGAATATGCAGATGCAATAGAATGCCCTCGTTGTCAGACTTCCAGGTTTAAAATTAAGGAGACAAAGTCTGGAAAAGTAGATAAAGTCACAAAACAACCAAGAAAAGTTTTGAGACACTTTTCTCTAATTCCAAGATTAACTAGATTGTATACTATACCATGGATAGCACGCCAAATACAATGGCACAAGGAAGCAAAATCTTCTTGGCAATCCATGCGTCATCATATTGATTCAGCTGAATGGAGATAGCTAAAAAGCAAGTGGCCGGAGTTTACTAGAGAGGGGCGTAATGTTTGGCTTGGTATTGCTACTGATGGATTCAATCCGCATGGAGTGCTATCTAGTGGTTATAGTTGTTGGCCCGTATATATGATTCCTTATAAAGTTCCTCCCTCGTTATGCATGAAGTCACAGTTCCAGATGATGTGTTTGTTAATTCCTGGGTCGAAAGCACCGAGTCAGGACATTGATGTATACTTAGAACCTCTTGTAGATGAGTTGAAGCAACTTTGGGCGGAAGGAGTGTCGGCGTTTGATATGGACAAGGGACAACTCTTCACTTTGAGAGCAATGCTATTGTGGGGAATCCATAATTTTCCAGCATTTGGAAACTTATCTGGTTGTGTGACACATGGTTACAAAGCCTGCCCTATTTGCGCTATTGAGATAGAGTCTGAGCGCATTGGTAATAAAAATGTTTTTACAAAGTACAGGAGATTTTTGAAGGATGGTCACCCATACAGGAAAGTAAAACACGGATGGTATAAGGATGTAGAGCACAAGGAACCTCCGACACGATTGACCGGGTCATCCCTTTTAGAGAGGCTTGATCATATCAAATTGTACCAGGTAAATTAGAGAAAGCTACTTGCAAGAAGCGAATGGCAGTTGAGGTAGACGGTAGTGAAGATTGTACTGCATATGAGGATAACAACGAAGGAAGACCAACGTGGTATAAAAAGTTGATTCTTTTTTATTTAGAGTATTGGAGTAGTCATAAAGTACGACATACGATTGATGTGATGCACACTGAAAAGAATGTGGCTGAACATCTTATTAATTTGATGTTTGACAAAGGAAAACAATCTTCTAAGTATGCACTGGATAAGGCTCAGAAGATGCAATTTTGTCAAGTATTAAAAGACGTAAAGCTCCCGTCTTGCCTTGCAACTAATTTGGGCAGCCTTGTAAGTACTCAACCACCCGATTTGCATATTAAGAAGTCATATGACTATCATGTCATTATCCAATATTTGCTTCCAGTTATGGTTCAACATGCATATCCAGAGTTTCGTGAGTTGAAACGAGCTATATTGCAAGTAAGCTTGTACTTCAACATATTGTGCTCGAAGGTCTTAGTTCGAGAGCATGTCCAGGCTTCCAAAGATATGATTGCCGAGGCATTATGTGTATTGGCACATTATTTTTCATCCCACTTCTTCGATATAAGTATCCACCTAATGGTGCACCTAGCTGACCAAGCTTTACTCTGCGGACCTACGAGATATATATGGATGTATCTATTTGAAAGGTGATATATTCATCTTATATATTATTATTTCTTTGTTTATTTATTAAAATTATAATTTTTTTTAACAAGTCTGTGTTTTATTTGATATAAGAGCTATGAAGGAGTGCAAAAACATACCCAGCAAAAAACGTTATGTGGAAGGGTCAATTTCTGAGGCATATCTTGTTTCTGAATCTGTTAGATATGCTATGGAGTATATGCCAAATCCGCGTGATGGTAATCATAGTTCTAGTCAACCACTCTTCTTAGATGAGAATGGTGATGATATGTATGAGCGCTCCATTCTTGAGGGTAAAACTATCAAGTTATCTGGTGTACAACGTATACAAATTCGGAGATGGTTACTCTTTAGGATAAATATACCAGAACGAGATGAATATTACAGGTGTGATATTCTTTCATATATTTAAACTACATAATGTGTAACGTGATATTCTTTCATCTTATTAATTTGAATTTGTAGCATGTATCGCTCATCCTTGGAAGATGGTCCTCGTGGTAAAAGAAGAGCTACCACTAAGACAGAAGTGGTAGTACAATCTGAATTTATTGATTGGATACACAAAAAGGTGTGTAACATTTAATTCAATAAGCATAGTTTTAATTATATTTTGTAGCTTTGATTAATATATTTGAGTGACTTGTATTAACAGCTGCTGGAAGAAAAATGCATAGACTCATTGTTGTGGTGGTATGTTAGTGGGCCAAAATGGGAAGCCAAAACTCATATGAAATATCGGGTGAATGGTTATGTATTCTCTCCCCAACACTATGATGATAAGCTTTCGACACAAGACAGCGGTGTTTGCATGGATGCAATTACTACATTTGTCGCAAGTGCAAAAGATATGAACCCTATGGATGATGACATTACTTGGTATGGTATTATCAAAGAGATTATAGAGGTTGATTATTATGAATTTCAACACATAGTGTTCTATTGTGATTGGGTGAATATCGGGGACAAGACCAATGGTTGTAAGATTTGTCCGGAGTCTAACTTGTTGCTTGTGAATTTGAAGAATCTCAATAGTACTGATGGAGATTATGATGAGCCGACCATTCTTGCATCCGAAGCTAGTCAAGTATTTTATATAAAAGATGCACAAAATCCTGATTGGTCTATAGTTCGACGATCTCCAAAGCGTATGACTGATGGTATTGATGATTACAACATACCAACAAGCTTCCAATCCATTTTGAAAGAGCAACCTAACTTGGCACCACTATTAAAATGTATTGAACCCAAATAGATTTAACATTTAGAAAACAATGGTATTGATGATTGTATCATTCTGAGAACAATGGCTTGTAATATCCCTTCTATTTTGGAATTTGAAACAATGGTATTGATGATTGTGACAGTCAACTAGTGATGGTCATTTGAAGCATATTTCTCCAAACTTTTACTGATTGCTTGTCTTAATTCGAAGCATATATACATATATTTCTCTGCTATATATAAATCTCAGTTGTTGTGGATTGGATTATTTGATGATGGTTGTGAGAAGTCAGTTGGCTTTGTTGATTAGGCTTATTTTAAACTTTGTTTGATGTATCTTGCCTTTGGTCTAGAGCCTTCCCCTCTTCATCTATTTATAATGTTTTTGAGTGATAATGGTTTTTCTGCCTAGTCATAATAGATGTGTGGTATACATGGTATTCACTTGGGATGATCTGATACTCTTCACTGTAATAGATATGTGGTATACATGGCATTCACTGTAATCACCTAATTTTCTACATTTCTTAAAATTACTGATACTCTTCACTGTAATCACCTAATTTCCTGCATTTTTTGAGTGATAATAGATTTACTCATATGGACATCAAGTCATGTTCAGTCCTAATATGGACATCAAGTCATTTTCAGTCCTAAACTGGATTTACTCATATGGACATCAAGTCATGTTCAGTCCTAAACTGGATTTACTCATATGGATATCAAGTCATGTTCAGTCCTAATATGGACATCAAGTCATGTTCAGTCCTAATATGGACTTACTCAGTAATATAGATTTACTCATATGGACATCAAGTCATGTTCAGTCCTAATATGGACATCAAGTCATGTTCAGTCCTAAACTGGATTTACTCATATGGACATCAAGTCATGTTCAGTCCTAAACTGGATTTACTCATATGGACATCAAGTCATGTTCAGTCCTAATATGGACATCAAGTCATGTTCAGTCCTGATTTGGATTTACATGGTATTCGACTTTTCTGAAGCATTCATATTTGCATCAATATTTCATGGCAAGGTACTAATATGGACTTACTCAGCGACTTTTCTGGATTTGAGTCAGTCATGTTCAGTCACCAAAATTTGTCAAAAGTTTGTACAGATATATCTCAAATTAAGAGCATGCTTAAAGAATCCTCTGAACAGTTGTACCTGTTCATACTATCCAACTGCAAATTTAGCTTACATTTTGATCCCCATGGTATTACTTTACCTTCTGCAAGTGTCAGGAATGCAGAAAATGTTATTGATTCTACCGAGCTTAGAGATTCATCTGCAAATACCAATGATTCAAATCCCCAGTCTCGCACCCTTGATCATAAATCTAAAACTGGCTATTTCCTTACGAGAACAACTTCTGTGGATGCTTCAGGTTGCTGCGTTCTTGTTGACATGCAAATTGGTGAGATATCTATGTCATCATATGTTATAAAGGATGAGCTAACTGGAAAGCATCAACGAAATAATCTTGAAATATTGGTCTTGATTTGTAAAGATGTTCACGTTGTCAATTGTGAAATCCAGGTGCCAGATACTTAGCCTGCAAAAGGACTTTATAGTCATTTTCTTCTAGATAAGTAGTTGTATATCTTCTCTTATTTTGAATATTTTGCTTCTTGTATGCCCAATAACATTTTATACTCTCCTTAGCTAGTTGAAATATCTAGGCCATCAACTCTCTTTTCTTCCTTTATTTGCTTATGGCCTATTTCTTATTATTTCGCAATACACAGTGTTTTGCCACACTTCCATCAAGAAGCCTTTTAATACGAGCTGTTGCTTTTCAGAAGTCTGCTCTGATGCCCGTTGTGTTTTGGTGATAATATGACACTTTATATTATATATACCTGTACAATACATAGGTACTGCAGTTAATTGCTGGTCTTTTGTCATAAAATTTGGTAATGTTGGACATGGTGGTTATGTGTTCCTTGAGACATTGTCTTTGGCTGCATTTGTTCACTGTTTTCAAGCATATTATTAGCTGCTAACAAATAGAGCATTATCTGTACTGTGCATTTGTTCACTGTTTTCAATCATATTATTTCGCCACCAAGGTATAATCTCTTGCAATTTAATACGAGCTGTTGTTATATATGTTCTATTACTTCTAAGCTTCATTCTCCTTACTTCTAAGCTTCATTTCTGATTTTTAATGCAGTTTTATTACGGAATGTCATCCCATCCTAGTTCTAGTGCATCAGTAGGTACAAAAAACACAGAAGAGCCGGATGCTCCACCCCCGCCAAATAGAAAAAAATACTCAATAATTGTTGATTTAGAGGGTGCTAAGGGTAGAGATGCAGCAAAATGGACTTCTCGTTGTGGTGCCCTAATTCGTGCTCAAATCCCAATTGGGTATGAAGATTGGAGGCAAGTAGATGACTTCTACAAGGATAATCTATGGAATGAGCTCATGGTATTTTACACATTCAATTTGATTATATACATTTGAACTTGTTTTTATACTTTGGAATCTAATTACGTAATGTTCTTGTGTTGTTGTGACATAAAGAGTTTGAGATGAATGTGGGCCCCAAGGTAGCTCGAACTATATTGGAAAAAAATTCCGCAGTATTTTAGAACAGTGAAGTCCACTATGCGCGCGAAATATTGTAAAATTAATGGACAACCTATACCCAAACGTGTTGCACTTGATAACCGTCCTAATGATATTGATAAAATATGGTGGGAGAAGTTTGTAGACATTGAGTATAGTGATAAAAAGAAGGAGAAATGTAAGAAGAATGCTGAAAGCCAAAAATTCTATCACACACACTTTGGGACGAAAATCATATAGTAGAGTGTACGAAGAAATGGTGTGTAGCTTTCTTCATATTTAATAATTAAGTATTTATACATTATATGTCATTAATCATGATTTTGCATGTAGGCAAAGGAAAATCCAACAGAAAAGCTTTCGCGAGTAGCGGCTTGGGAAAGGGCACACACAAAAAGAAAAACTGGGGAGGTGCTTCCATGTGCAGCCAAAAAATATGTAAGTACTCTAAAATAGGGTTCTTTCCTTTCCATGAATGTGCTTCTATGTGTGTCCAAGTGTATTTTGAGTATCTGATACGTGTTATGTATTATGTTCTTAATGTATTATGTTCTTAATTGCTGCAACATTCACAACCTCCAGGTAGGAAAGGCACATGAAAAACAATCCATTGGTATATTACACTGCAGATTTTTGGGCCTATAACTTCTGAATATTACACTGCATATTTTTGTTGCATTCAGATTTTTGGGCCTATAACTTCTGAATATTACATTGGGCCTATATTACACTGCAGATTTTTGTTGTATTCAGAAAATAACCATATAGATTCTATCAAGACTTAACACTTAGCGACATAGTATAGGTACAACACCGAAGAGAAGAATCTGATTGTTCCATTGGTATATTACACTGCAGATTTTTGGGCCTATAACTTCTGAATATTACACTGCAGATTTTTATTGCATTCAGATTTTTGGGCCTATAACTTCTGAATATTACATTGGGCCTATATTACACTGCAGATTTTTGTTGCATTCAGAAAATAACCATATAGATTCTATCAAGACTTAACACTTAGCGACATAGTATAGGTACAACACCGAAGAGAAGAATCTGATTGTTCCATTGGTATATTACACTGCAGATTTTTAGGCCTATAACTTCTGAATATTATACTGCAGATTTTTGTTGCATTCAGATTTTTGGGCCTATAACTTCTGAATATTACATTGGGCCTATATTACACTGCAGATTTTTGTTGCATTCAGAAAATAACCATATAGATTCTATCAAGACTTAACACTTAGCGACATAATATAGGTACAACACCGAAGAGAAGAATCTGATTGTTCCATTGGTATATTACACTGCAGATTTTTGGGCCTATAACTTCTGAATACTGATTATCCATTAAGAAAGGCTGGATCAGCATTGCCTCATACAAGCTGATTACACTGATGAGTTCTTTTTCGTTGCTAGTACTTTGAAAAGTTCAGTTTCCACCCATTTGTATAAACTTACATCCAGGAATAACCTCGGTAGTCTTCATACTGCTCCATGAACTCGTCATTGAATTTTTTAAAGCTTGCCATGATAGCAGGCATGTCTTCCTCTGCCGGCAAGATTGTCGTTCTAAGATGGAAAACCCTGTTTCAAAAAAAAGCTTGGTTTCAATCACCATTACCAGTTTTGAACAATAAACATGTTTCCAAATCCTAATTGCCAAACTCTGGAGTGAGATTACCCTTCATTTAAAGCAAGAAAAGCATCGTGGGTGTGTTATACAAAGAAAGTAAATATGAGCTTGATAACAATAATCACAAGGCCAAATGAGAATGCACAACTACTTAATCTATATCGTGCTTGTGCCTTCTGAACTAGACAAATAGATATGTTTTGAGGAGATGTGGAGATAAGACTTAGTGTAACTCAAAAGTACCTACCCTTCTTTCTGGCCAAAACCTGAGCCAGGAACAGTAGAAATGCCCGTCGCCTCCAAGAGCTTGAGGCAGTAGAACACATCAGGCACCTTACCAGTCCTTTTGGCAGCTTCGACTGCCTTTGGTGGTAAGCGAATCTGTGGGAACGAGTACATGGCACCTGAAATATTTTTTTATATCAGTTTCTACATTCTGAAAGTGATTAAAAGAAGAAAGGAAGAACTAAGAGACGATGGCATTCCAACTGTCACCTTCTGTAAAATTACAAACAACATTTCTGCAACTATTGAAACCATCAGTCATTATACGAGCTCTTCTTCTCAAAGAATCAAGATTGGCTTGCCCCAATGGCCATACCCACTCATGAATACTCCCATATCAAATTGGCCCTGCCCTACTACCTGGGTACACACACAGGCTGCCATACCCACTCATGAATAATGTCCTGCGTACACACACAGGCTGGTAGGGGATAATTGGCCCTGCCCTACTACCTGGCCTTTATGGCCTGCTGCTGCTTCCTCACAGGGTCAAATGCCCTGCAGTCAAGTGCAGGCTCTCCCTACAACACTTGCTCAAGGACAAGTGCCAAAGCAAGTCACAAAGGACCTGTACAGGGAATTACTCCCCACTCCAATCCCATTCCCTATACCTATTGCTATGATGAAATCAAATTTTCATACCTTATTTCTGTTGTTGCTATTATGTACATATTATTTTGTAAGTCAAGTATAGTAAAACTAGTCTGGAACATTGATGCATAATCAGTTTGGTAGGAAAAAACTAGTCTGGAACATTGATGCATAATCAGTCTGGAACATTGATGCAAACTCCTTCTAGTATAGTAAAACTAGTATATTGTTACTATTAGTGTTTTGTCTGCACGCTGTCATGGGAATAATTTTGGTTACATTTTTAGATATATCATACCTGCAAATAATCAGTTTGGTAGGAATGAAATATGATGTTTTGCTAAAACTGATATGGCTCATTAGATATATATATCATACTTGAAAAACCCAACCCTGGGCATGTGTTCATCTCAGATGTGCCCAATCAATGGAACATGTGTATATGTTGATCTATCAGTTTGGACAGACATTTTTGAACTGAACTGTCGGTTGATTCCATTCTCGAAGAATCTTCCAAGGAATTGGCGGTAATAAACATATATAATATGTTACACTTTCAACTGATATAGGAAATTGTTGGGATTTTACAAGTCTAATATATTCTGAGGTTTTGTGTATAAAACTCGAAAAATGCCAAAATTGTATAGAGCATGTGTAGGCTGGACTTTGTAAACTGAGATGTCCTGTAAGGTTGGGAGAATTAGTAAGCTGGGCCATTGAAAACCTGAGGATGAAAAGGTCAAATTCTATTTTGAAGTTTGCAATTAAATCCATATAGGTCCAGTATTTCTATCTCCATAGCAAATCATATTCTCCTTGAGATATTGTTTGGTTGTATCAAATTGGAATTCTATAAATTGCAGTTCACGAGGAATTAAGAATCATGATGTACGCATTTGTTTTTTTACTAGATTTTGTTGGCATTTTCTAATTCCGGTTCAACAAGTTTGGTTGATGTTCTGTAATTTGACAAACCCATTTTGTTCTTGAATTAAGAACACTAGTTAGTTTTGATATGTTCTCAATCGACTTGCAAATCTGTAATGTTTGATACACTTGTCAATTATATTACTTGCTATGCATGATATTTTTAGAGAAATTACTTCTGCATCAAATGAAATTAGACCTGTTCTTTTAAGACATGCTCCATTCAGAATTTGTGATGGATGGTGATATGACGTATAATCCTTGTCGCGTAAATAAAGTTGCTGATACATGAACTTGCCAAATATATATGTTATTTAACTTGTATTGGATAATTTGGACTGAATTTTACTTTGTTATCATGGAAATGTAGGCTTTTTGAAGCGGCAGAAGAGAGGCAAAAATTACAAGCAAGCCTTAATGGTAGCGATGGTATCACAAGCTTAGAAGACTTTGAAAGTGATCCTATTGCTGAAGTTTATGGGTCTGAGAAAAAGAAGAGTTATTGTCGTGCAATCAGCTCTACCTCCTCTACAAAGCAAGTGAAAATGATACAAGCTACGAAAGCAATAGCCAGTCAAAGAGATGTTGAAGACCTTCATACATGGAAAATGGAATTACAAAACCAAATGAATGATGCTATGGCCAAGATTAATTCAATGGCTTCTGCATTTCTGAATATGCAACAAAATATGAATGTGCAACCAAATCAATTCGGAGGTAATGTGACACCAAGGACTGAAGTTGCCTCCAACACAGAGAAGACTTCAGTTGGTCCTAATACCCAAGATGACAATGTCGCTAGCCCTGTCGTCCCAACCAACAAGGTTGGATCGTCTTCCAAAGGAAAGAAAAATGTGGTCTTACTTTCACAAAATTTGAAGGAGGAGGTGGCGAAGGGATATCTTGCAACACGTACCATTTGTCATCATAGGGAGGTGTTGCAAGATGTAGAGGATGTGGTTTGGGTGACTGAGGTAATAGATCTAGACGCACTAATTTTTGATGGTCCACAGAATGGCAATTACAAACTTTGTGATATAGCTGAGGGCGGCTTTGTGATTTGGCCAAAGTATCGTATGCGATATATGTAATTTCTTTTTTACTTTTGACAGTTGTAACAACTCTATTGAACTTTATATTATTTAGAATATGCTGGTTGGTAATTTGCATTGTTTACTTACAGGTTATGGCATTATAATTTGATGATCTATAATATTGTTGAATATGGTTGGTAATTTGGAATGTTTACTTACAGGTTATGGGATTAAGAATATGGTTGAACTCTATTGAAATGTTTACTTAATTGATGATCTATAATATGGTTGAATTTGGTTGGTAATCTGAAATATTGTTTACTTACAGGTTATGGCATTATTCCAACGCTTATAGTTGTTACTAAATTTATTTTTCCAACGGTTTACTACTGTTAGGAAAGCGAATTTGCCAACGGATGTTTACCGTTAGAAATTTTAGTTTTCCAACAGCTATTTATCGTCAGAAAATTTAATTTTCCAACGGTGTTTTACCGTTAGAACACGAAATTTACCAACGGTTCATTACCGTTAGGAAACGAAATTTACCAACGGTGTTTTACCGTTAGTAAACAAAATTTACCAACGTTTTTCACCGTTAGCAAAACTTCCCAACACCGTACTTCTAACGGTAGAAAACCGTTAGCAATAATTTTCCTAACATTATAGTCGTTAGGAAATGACTGTTTTGGTGTAGTGAATGTAAATTCTGGAATCTATAAAGTGGGATAGGGAATGAGGCTTAATATTCTTAAAAAAACGAGTTCCTACAATCTAGAACCTATAAATTGGGAGACCTTAGTCTTGGATCCTATGGGTGGGATGAAATCGAAAATCTAGAAAATGGGATCAGGGTTGGAGCTTACCATTCAACCAAGTGAGCTTCAAATTTCTGAATCTAAAAATTGGGACCAGCCTTACTAATGATACTCTTAGTAGCTCAATCCGAATTCGATTATGAATAGATATGGATTAGTTACTTCAGGATTCAGTTGGATCATAATCTGGATTTATTTTACCCAGATCCGAATTTTAATTTATGAGTATACGGATATGGATTCCATTATATTATCTGAATCTGAATACAATACAAATAATGTTTTATATATATATATATATATATATATATATATTATATATAAATATATAAATATATAAATATATATATATATATATATATAATATTATTCTTGTAAATATGGATAATTCACTATAATTATTTGGCCTACATAACCTGTCTTTTGGTTATCTATAACCTATGTCTTTTGGTTATTCATAACCTATGTCTTTTGACATTCTTTTTTTAATTGTCATCATGATGTTACCTCCTGTCACGTCCCAGAACCAGAATACTGGCAAGTGGGGACGGACAAGGCCAGCTACGTAATACCAAAGTACGCCAGTACTCTGAAATCACGTATAAGCTGTCAAGGCATGGGGGTTACTTCTATAATATATACATATAATAATATATATATATATATATATATATATATATATATATATATATATATATATTCTTGTAAATATGGATAATTTACTATAATTATTTGGCCTACATAACCTGTCTTTTGGTTATCTATAACCTATGTCTTTTGGTTATTCATAACCTATGTCTTTTGACATTCTTTTTTTAATTGTCATCATGATGTTACCTCCTGTCACGTCCCAGAACCAGAATACTGGCAAGTGGGGACGGACAAGGCCAGCTACGTAATACCAAAGTACGCCAGTACTCTGAAATCACGTATAAGCTGTCAAGGCATGGGGGTTACTTCTATAAGCCAACAGTCGATCCTAGGTCAAGCAATCCTAGGTATCTCAATCACATGCAATTATACAAGGTACAAGAAGTATGATCATCAGACATACAATAGTAAATCATCCCAAACCATTTATACATGAATGATCATGAAGCTAGTCATACCAAAAGAGAACTAGCAAGAGTAATGGTCATACATGATAAGCTCTAGCTATAGTCTAGAATACGCACATCATGTTTTGGCCCATAGACTAAATGTCAAGAACCAAAACACGAGCTAAATAAACATGCTCGGAGGCTAAACGTCACAAAGAATAATGTACATATCAAGTGGAAGAATGAAACAAAAAACCCACTCAAGTACTCTGGTGCTCCGGGTAGTCACCGTCGAGTAGATGGTATGGAAGATCCTTTGGGCTCCTCTATCAGATCTGGCCAAACAAAACCAGTGGGGTCAGACCCCAAATAGCAAGTACTACAAAGGAAGCCAAACTTATGAACTAAAATCAGCACTAACTAACATATCAACGGTTAGGGATACAAATAAGTAGATGTGGATCGAGACTCGTACACTATCAATGCACTTATCCCGATGATAGAAAAGACAATAAGTAAAGCACCATGTGACGTAAAGTAATTAATATGATATAATGTAAAGTGTATACATGCTAAGTAAACGGAAGCTTGAGAATATGTAAAATAAACTGGTCATGTAAGCATGTGAGATAGCCGGGTCATGAGAACATGGTGACCCAGCATAGGGATCATGTATGACTTGTGAGATAACTGGACTTGTGAGCATGAGAGGTAACTAGGGCATGAGAGCCTGTGAGAACTATGTAGAACGACAATGATAAGACTTGGGAACTATTGCAGAAGCCAAGTTACAACCCGTAAACCAAACAAGGACCGGGGTTGTAACTCTGCTCCTGAACAGAACTTAATCTCTAATCAATGTTTAGCAAAAGATCATGTAGAACGTGTGAGTACTGAATAGGACGACAAATGACAAGATGACTAAAAAACTATTCCGAAATCCAAGTTACAACCCGTAAACCAAACAAGGACCGGGTTGTAACCCTTCTCCTGAATAGAACTTAGCCTCCAATCATTTATCGACAAAAGTAAAGCATAAACAATAAAGTACTGAAATAAACAAATTCGGACACTACCTAGACAAAACTAGACTGAACTGGACTCCAACCATCAATCACGGCCAAGCAATGAGTACGACTTTATACATTAGCTAACTAGGGTTATCACAAGCCTAGTTACTAACAAGATGCAACGAGATATTCCCACAGTCACAAGCCCTGCAGCTATCCAGGTTATCCAGACGCAAGTTACAAGAATTTATAGTGGATACATCGCCCAGGAGACAAATGTATCCCATGTACATATAATAGTGGGTACATCGCCGAGGAGATAAATGTACCCAAAGAGAGTTATCAGGTGGCTTGATTGGTGCAATACATGACAGTGTGCTGGAAATGCGTCTACTCGTCGACAGGCTATAAGTCCACTTGAGGCGCCCAGATAACGGGATCGCCTGTAACTGGAAAATCTCTCTATATGAACTACTTGATCAATCTAGTCATTAACCTAGTCAGATTCAGTATAAATCCCTGACCGTGGTAACCAGAAATTCATGTCCTAGACATGATGCAGATGCGACATGTAGCTTGTTCACGCATACACAATACAATCAACCACGGTGTTCAAAAGAGTTACATTAGCAAGGAGAATAGCCGCCGCAACAGCATCTTGATTATACATGTCATGTTAGGATTACTTATCATGTAAAGAGTACTTGTCAGGAGTGCACCTCGACGTGCCACTATCATGTAAAGCAAAGAATTGACATGTAACATAAGTACACCACAAAGGGTCACTATCTAGAATAAGCAGAGAAGAGACGTGTAGCATAAGTGCACCACGATGGGCCACTATCTAGATTAAGCAAAAAGAGACCTAAATCATGAGTGCACCCCGACGGGCCACTATCTAAGAATAAGAAAACATAACAATAAGGATCGCATGTAGAAAGAATTAGATAAAAGACGTATCATGGTATGGGAAAAGAAATAAATAAAAAGTACTACTTGACATAAAACAATAATTAAATATGTGCTAATGTTAAGAATATAAGGGGGTACAATTATTCACTAACTGTACAAGATCATCTAATCATGTTACGAAATTCATTTTTTGCTAACGAAATATCAAATACTACCAAGTAAAGAAAATATGCCAAAAGAACAACTATGATTGAAATTATCAGTCACATATGAACTCTGATTAAATTAAAACATGACTATTCTTGAAGGCACGACAAAGATCTACAACTTTCATGTTTTGGTTTTTCACGATTTTAGCTATAAAACAGCATAAACGAGCAAAAATAGCCATTCAAGGTAATCTGCGCACGGGCGCACTGCGTGCGCGGGCAAAAGTGCCGACGGTACAAGGTACGTGCATGTACGGTGCGCGGACTGTGCACTGTGCGCAAAACCACCCACGGCGCAAGGTGTGCGAAAGTACGGCGCACGGCAGAAAATCGTGCGGGCCCGCGACGCACAAGTTACAATATGCACGAGGGCAAAAGTGTCCACGACGCACGTTACCCGCAAGCATGGTGCACAGAAGAAAATACGCAGGCGCGCGGCACGCAAGTTGCAATGTGCACGAGGGCAAAAGAACCCACGACGCACGTTGCGCGCAAGCACGGCACGCGGCAGAAAAATATGCGGACGCGCGGCGGGTAAGTTGCGCAGCACGATAGCAAAAGTGCCCACGGCACACATTACGCGCAAGCACGATGTGCGGCAGCGAAAATATTGCGTGAGGCACTGTTCATCGTCCCGACAGCACCAAAAGGTGTAAGGAACCCATGAACAAGAAAATGGCATAACTAACTCAAAATAATCGAAATCAAGTGGTTTAAAAGCCAAAATTGGGTAGAATAAAATTTCCTACAACATGGAACCATTAGTTTTTGAAAATAACAAAGTTTAAGAGATCAAAATCAAGAAAATAAGAAAAGTTACAAACTTAGATCTACAAAAATGTAAGCTTTAAAACCGAAAACTTCAAGTTCTAAAGAGGCTTAGAATCATGAAAGGAAGAGAATAACAAACAAAAATAACATTATTCAAGATTTGGCAAGATACTTGCCTAGATTTTGGAGGAGGAGCAAATGAAGAAGAAGGAGTAAATGAAAATGAATGGAGGAGAGAGAGAAGTTGGTTTTTATACAAACCCTTCTCATCTCAACCCAACCCAAACCAACTCATGCCAAGTTGAACCAAACCAAAATAAACCAAGTACTAGATTAAACCAAGGCAAGGCTAAGAAAGATAAGTCAAAACACGGGTTATCTGACAAATATCAAAAATCTGTATACGTACACTGAAAATACGTATAACAGAAAACGGGATGATAGGTATGCCGTCGGTATATACTGGTATATTGGCGGTATGCCGGTCAAGGAGAAAATCTATAAGTTGAAAAAATTTAAAGCATTTCGAAAATCAAGAAAATACAAAACACAGTACAAATACGCATTCGTATATAAATACTGATACAGTGAGGCGAGTCTCACACCTCCATTGTAAGCCTATATAAGTGGCTCTTTTTAAGTTGATTGAGGCAAGTGAATGAAGAAACAATCTCCTCCAATTTTCTATCTCTATCTCTCTTTATTTTGTAATACGTTATCAGCACCATTGCTCTAGAAAATAGAAGAAGGCAGAAATATTTTTATAAAGGAAAAAGATTTCTCTTAATAAAGGAAAGGTATTGAAGAGATAAGTCTCATCTGTATACTTAGATACATGCATGTTTTAGTAAAATTAAATACACGTTTGATTTATGTGTTTATAGATCGATTATAACGTAAGTTTTCTAGATCTACTTTCTCTTTTAGTTTTAAATCTAAATTTGTATTGAACATGTTCAAAATTTCATTCAAAATAGAAAATTTATGGTAATCTATTTAAGATTATATATAAATCTCATTTCTTTATTTTTTTTTTCTTATGAACTTTACTCAATTATGAAACTAATTTAGAATATCTTGATTTTTCTTCACTTATTTGGAATTAGTTAATTTTATTAAATTAGTTTATGTGAACTTGTTATTCCTATTATTTTTATTATTTGAATTCTACAAGGTATTACTTCATATTGTTCTATATGTGAATCGAATTATGAATTATAAAAAAGTATCCAAATATATTATTATATAATGATCACATTGTTGTATATGTGATAAACATAAAATATAATATTCTATAGTATTTTTTCACATTGTTGTATATGTGATACACATGAGATATAATATTCTTTGATAGCGTTTCATCACATTGTGGCATATGTGAAGTTTGTAACCTTGAATGCGCTTATCAATTTCATTATTTAAATTTTACATCTAATATAATTATTTTCTTTCATATAGAAGTTGAGTCTTGCAAACTTGAATTCAAATCTCTTGATGTGAGCAGAGACAATTATTTATCATGGCAATTGGATGCAAAGTTGTAATTGCAGTCTAACAAGCTTGATGGTACTATTAAAAGAAAAATAAAGAATATTCTAAAGCCAAGGTCAAGGCTTTGATTTTTTTACGACATCATATCCATGATGATTTAAAGACATAATATCTATGTGAGGATGATCCATTGAATTTGTAGACATCTCTAAATGATAAAGTTGACCACCAAGGGTGGTAATCCTTCTGACTGCTCAAAGTGAATGGTTGAATCTCAGATACCATGACAATAAAATGTTAGTGCTCTATTTAATATTGTTTCTCACCTTAGATTGTGCGGAGAAAAAGTAAAATTGACTCAAATGATTGAGAAAATCCTCTCCATTTTTCATGCAAGTAATGTGCTTTTGCAGTAATAATATCTGAAAGAAATTTCATAAAATATTATGAACTGGTGACTGTCCTCTTGTAGCAGAAGCAACATTTTCATAAAAATCACAACTCTAGACCAACTGGGTCAATGACAACTCTTGAGGTAAATGCCAACGATTTTGGAATTAACATAGGTCGTGGTGGATCGAGGACGTGGGAGAGGGAATGAAAAAAATATTATGGAAGATATGGTCATGGTTATCGACCTTACAAAGGTGGAAGCAGTGTTTCACAAAATAATAAATGGAACAAGTGGGCAGCACACTCTAGAGGGAATTCTAATCCTCAAAATAAACCAAATAAGAATTTTTTTGATCTGATTTTTTGAGGATCAAAATGGAAATTAAGTTACAAATAAACAGTTTGAGAAGATGCTTGAAAATTCACCTTCCATTAAATGAGCACTCGATCAATTTATGTTTGTCATGACCCGCACCCACTTTTCGGGATGCGAGTGCGTGCGCAAGCCAGTCGTATAATAAATACACGTAAGCTGTAAATATAGTATAACCATGGCATACTAAATCTCATCCACAAATAAAAGAATAATGATATCATAAATCAACTATAAATTGTTAATTTACAAGTCGTTGGGCGGAGACAAATCCACTACCAATTATTTGAAATGAGAGAAAATATACAAGGAAAAATTTATAAAGTAGCAGAGACGACCCAAGAGCAATCATCTTTGAAGGAATGGAAAAAATCACAGCCTCGACTAGAGCACCTGCAAAATGTCATAAAGCACACACCTGGAGAAATCACCAGGTCCTTAGAGGTACGTAACAAGATACATGAAGAACATGCCACTATGACAATAAATAACATACATAAAGGATATGACAAAAATATGGCACTCTACTTCTAAACAAACTACATGAAAACGCAACATCAAGGACAATGTTCAACACTTGGGCTAACAGATACATGTACCATCACAACCATAGCTCATCCGAAACTAATGACCAACAGAATAATCACAATCGTCTCTCCTTCAAGAATAACGACCAACAGAATATCACAACTGTAGCACGAAACTAATGGCCAATAGAATAATCAATACAACCGAAGCTCATCCGAACTATCGGCCAACAGAATATTATCATATAGCCCGCATGCCTAGTAACTGTCCGCTCTGTCTCAATGAACTATAAAGGTGTCCAATCAAGTCAAATCAAGTCAAGTATATGTAACAGGTCAAGACATGTCAAGTGATGTGACTCAGGACAAAGCAATACTATCAGGACCTATACATGAATTAGTAGTGATATATAGAATGGAAAAATATCGTACGTGCACACAAATCGAGAAAAATATCAATGGCATGAATACGAGAAGAAATAACCAAGTATGACTGAAAAGAACAACAATAGAAAAATACATGAAAATACTATACAGTGGCAAGATATACTTGCCTGCGGTGGTGTGCAAAACGACAGTATCCAGTAGCTCGAATCGTCCGATCAGTGAAGCAATAAAAGGTCAAATCCCGCAAACGCCCTCGGATGCTGAAATAAATATCATGAACATTTTTGGTATAAAAAAATATCTAAAAATGCCTACCAAAAAGTCCAATTCTGGATACAGGGGCAAAATCATAATTTGGGTCAAAACGATGTCCGCCGTTGGACCCGTTTTGTACCGAAAAGTGTGCCAGTATCTACGGTCTCTAAAGTCATCAAACTATATGTCTATAGGTCCGGTTTGACGATACGAACCCAACCGTCTGTCCAAAGTTGAATTTTGATGGGTCGTGCACAATTTGGCCTATTGGATCGGGTCGCGGGCTTGCCAAAATGACATTCTGGTCGACCTTCTCAGAATCAGAAAACTTGGCATACAGGACCAGAAAAATAATACGGTCCTATTGGCTCAAGTTTCGTCTCAAGATGACAAATGTGCACAAAGTTAGGGGCTAGTTTGCAAAAGGGCCGATACGGGGTATCTAGACGGATACGCTTCGATTTCGTTGCGCACGCACAACGAAATCGAGTTCCGTCAAATCCCATACGTCCGCAAGGTCGATACACACCTTTTGATGCTTTCGTTTCACGACCACGTTGTCCGGTTTGTCGGGGAGCACGTCGTATCGGTGAATATTATTGAAATTCCCAGTTTTTGGAAACTATTTTTCGTAATTTTCTAACTGGTTTATCTTATT